>OY759156.1:2342500-2651446 GCA_963662125.1 Diplazon laetatorius
GCGGTAACACGAGAAAGACGAGTGATATCGGATATTCATAATATTAGCTTGGTTCGAGTTCTATCTTCTATTTGATAGCCTTGAAGGCTTCTTCGTTGCACGGTTAAGGCTTTATATACGCAAAATATTTCAACATTTCTAATTTTTTCTTTCTAATGTTTGATTCCATTTGTCTGAACGGTTAGAAATATTTTTGGAAATAATAAAAAAATATTAATATATCAATAGAAATATTTTTGGAAGTAATAAAAAAATATTAATATATTAATAGAAATATTTTAGGAAATAATAAAAAAATATTATTATATTATCAATAGAAATATTTTTGAAAAAATGGATAATTAAAATTAAAAAAAAATTTGAACTATAATTGGCGAATTTTTTACGAAAGTTCTATCGAAATGTCATTGATGTCCAGATTGTGATAAAACGACAAGCTCGATAATGAAGGGGCGATAACCGACGAGAAAGTACGAGCAAAGAATACACACTCGGAAACTCAGGATTATCATGACGATAAGATTACTTAGATGACGAGCACTGACAAACAATTTCTCAACGTTTTTACGTTAAGCTCGATCACACGAGCGATCATCCAGATTAATTAAACACCTTACGCGTTAAATAGACTCGTGCTAGTATATATATATAGCTATGTTGCTATATATGTGCATAGCCGTGACACTCACCGATACTGGTTCTCAGTGTTTTCAAGTCCGACCGGTGTGACCTGAGTAATTAACATTTCGTTTTTTTTAATTCATTCAACATTGTGACTCTGACGTATCGGCCCAGTTATTCATATTTTGTGTCACGAATTAGGGTGCTCTTACTTATATTTGGTTTTTTTTTTTTTCTTTTGCTTTCTTGTGGAGAAAGCTATGTTTTTATAATAAAATGTATTGTCATGCCAAGATACGCAAAAGGGTTTGAAACGTCGAGAAAATGACATTTGAAGGATATAATACATATATATATCTATATTAGGGTGGTTCTTTTTTGGCCTAAAAAGGAAAGTATCGATATCCTACCTTCCAAATAATTCTAGACCATGAAACAGGAATTTTCATGTTTTTTTCCGATTTACAAATTTTTCCGATTTTCACACTCTGCATTGCCTGAATTCATTTGGAAGTTTTTTATTTTCATTATGTCATGTCATTTCCGAGGTTTGATGCAAAAACGGTGGCGAAAAAAAAAAATAAATAAATGATTTTAAAAACTTTCAAATGAATTCAGGCAATGCAGAAGGTTAATTTAAAAATCGGAATAAAAATACAAATTCATAAAACCCTTAAAAAAACAAAAATATACATTTAAATATCGAGTTTACTTTTGTTTTTTATATGCTACATATACGTTTCACAAATAATGCGTAAACAAAGATCAGAGAAACAAACAACTTGCAAAACTATGAATTAATAAATATGATAAATAATAAAATCCGAAAGATACGCAAAAAAAAAAAAAAAAAAAAAAAAATAGACCGAACATGGACTGAGACATCATTTGTAGCATCGTAAGGTCAACTTTTTCATTCGAAATAAAGTTTCTTCGATAAGAAATAGAAACAGAAAAAAAAACAAAAACAAAAAAAAACTAAACCGTCATTATTGTGATGTATGAAGATTGCACGCTGCATCGATAGTATGTATTCGTCGAATGCACGCAGCTCGTGCCTGTACTACCAATATGTACTATATATAGAACATGTTTGAAGGTTGCGTGGAGTGCTAGTCATTATACTGAGCGATCGACTAGATCGGTGCGTAATCTACGCGGCTTGTGCCAATTCTAATTACCGAGTGCATTGGGAATAAACAATATATATATATATATATATATATATATATATATATATATATATATATTGCAGCTGCACGTGCGATATAATTTCATCGAGTTTAATCGACGAAATAAATTGTTCGAAATTGAATTTTTATTCAATTTTCGTTATTAGGAAATGTTGTAGACCATTAGGGTGGACCCTGAATGGGGGTGTCGACGAATTTCGCCGAGTGCACCCCCCAGATAGGTTCGAAATAAATAAATGCAAATACATGCGAAACCCCAGCACTGTAGTCCAATGAGAAGACGTGACTGTAAGCTCGTTTCATTTCCCATTTGAATAACATGGGATTTTCCGACTAATTCGGTAATTATTTTTTCGAGTTGTCCCTCAGCACACGAAAAATTCTTTATTCGCATAAATCTATTGTCAATGGGTATAACTACTCGTACATTTTTTTTCACAAGACATAAACACAAATAAATTTCAATTTGTGTTGAAAATCGTTTATCAGTTGTTATCATCGTTCATCGGTTCGCCGTTATCGATAATACACAGGTGAGGTCTCGTAAAAAAATTCACGAGTAGTTATACCCATTGACAATAGATTTGTGTGAATAAAGAATTTTTCGCGTGATCAGGGACAACTCGAAAAAATAATAACCGAATTAGTCGGAAAATCACATGTTATTCAAATGGGAAACAAAACGAGCTCACAGTCACGTCTTCTCATTGGACAACGGTGCTGGGGTTTTGCACATATTTTTATTTATTCATTTCCAACCTATCTGGGGGGTGCACTTGTCGAAATTCGCCAACACCCCCATTAAGGTCCACCCTGGAGTACATTTTTTTATTATTTCGTGGAATATGTCCGTCCGAATAATGAAAAAGTTTGTCGTGCTCTATTCAGTACGCTAAAAATTGTGACCGTTTGTGAGATAATTCGCATCTGAAACTCCTGACTCGGTAAATGCGTCACAGCACCTTGAATCGTTATCGGCAAAGTTTCGTTACGGCATAAAAAATGCCGACGTTAACGCGACAGTATATATATTATATACACATGTATAGTTCTACATTTCTCACGCAGTCGCACGTGTTTTGCTTTGTCTCGATCCAAACAGCACGTTGGAAAATAACGATCCCAGTGACAAACAATAATACGCGTCGGGAAAAAAAAAATTTTTTAGACAAACGTTGAATTTGCTTGCAATGAAAAAAAAAACAAATTAAAATTAAAAATTAAAAAAAAAATAAAAATAAAAATAAATAAATATATTTAAAAAATAATAATAATAATAATTTTCGGTAGAACGGCGAAAATTGAAGAACTGACTTCCCGTCGAATTTTATCACGATTTGTACATTGACTCGTGCTCGACGATATTTATGAAACGTAAAACGAAAAAAAAAAGAAATCTATTGAAAAATATTTTCAATAGATTTCTAACGAATGAAAAAAAAAAACGTTTGCATAAAAAACTGAACATAACCGAAGGTGCTTATCACGGATCTGATAGGTGCAAAAAAAAAAAAAAAATGCGTGATCTTACGTTGAAAAAGTCGTGGAAAATTTCTGAATTAAATTAGAACGCTTTCAAGACCGAAATCCGTGTAAATTTCACAATATGAAATCCATCATCACCTGATGTGTCAAAGTTATCAAGAAAATTTCGAAATTGTTTACAAGTCAGTCAGCTTTTATAATTTCGAAAAAAACATGGAAAAATTTCAAAACGATCGTCCGTCACGTTTGGAAGTTACAGCTGTATGAAATTTAACATGTGTTCTTCTTATGGAAAGTGAGGCTGAGGCTATTATTGACGATAAACGCATAGAACTAACATCCAGAAAAAAATTTTGAAAAAATTTCAGTGTGTCAAATAAAGATTGATGAATGTCCACAAAAAAAAAAAAAAAACATACAAGATGAAACATGATGCAAGATGTAACAACATATATTTTACGATATTTGTTACGAACAACATCTATTCGACGATATTTTATGATTTTATTAATTTCTCTATCATTCACAAAACAGTTATAATCAACATTTCTCAGATCGCCCCACTTTTGGCTGGGACTGTATTCGTCATCCATCCTCATAAATATTCTAAACAACACAACCCATAAAAACACAATAAAAAAATACTAATAAACGAATCAAAACAAAAAAAAAACAAAAACAAAAATACACGTCAAATATTTGTTTTTTCCCCCGAATCAATAAAGGCGGGAAAATTCAAACGCAAAAGTAAAAAAAGCTCACCGATAGATGGAGTTCGAACGTGCTGAAGATAATTCAAATAAACGTGTGTCCGGACGAGCAATACGTAGATCGGAACTCAAAAAAACAAACAAAAAAAAACAAAACAACAACAAAAGAAAAACAACTGCAGTGAGGCTAGACCGAACGATAAGCTCGTCACCGATATCACCCGCGAAGACCGTCCCCGATACTGGTTTGTACGTTGAAAATGTTGCAACTTTTTATGCAGTCCAAGCGACGATAGCGCGGCGCAAGCGTCGTTTGACTGTGCGCCCCACGCTGGACGTATCGCGTGTGCTTGCGTGCGTGCGCACGATCCATCGCGCAACTCCGGAACCAGCCCCCAGGCCTTGGTGGCTTGTTTGGCCGGGCCGGTAATTTTCATTCCACTTTCGTGTGATATAACTGGATTGATCAAACATGCACCGTTGATCACGGGATTCATTACCCATTGCGACACGCATATATGTGTGTTATATATCTTTTTATATACATATATAATACGTTGTTGGGGCCCCGGAGGTTTGGAGGTTATGTCCCGGAGTCCGTTGGCGCGTGCTTCCTAAAACGTGATTAGGACAATGGAACAATAACAATGTAATACGTCCAATCACTTATGAGCAAGACATATGCTTTTTGTTTCTGTTGTTGTTCTTTTGTTTCTTTTTCTGGCCTACTGGACGCACACACACGGAGCCAAATCATTGTGATTGGTGGTCACTCTCGTAATTCATGGACTCGTTCGCTTCGTTGCGTGTCGGAAGGACAAGTAGCATTGAAGATTAAGCAGGTTGTTTGTTCCACACGTGCTTCGTTTAACTATTTATGACCAAGTCTATGAGGACAACAATGTTCTAATGTGTTAATGGCGTCGTTGAAGAAAAGTTTGGAATTATCGTTTGAATCGCAAGATGCGTGGACGCTCGAGCGATCGTGGCGCGACGAGCGGTGGCGTCCTCAACTATTGTTTTCGTATGAGGGAAGCTTGTGTGACGGTTGAAAAGATTTTTGTGTCGATATTGCTGATGGAAATGTGTCAAAACGACACATTTGCAATTTGGAGATTATGTCGAAGATTCGATAACGGGTTAACCCTTTGTTTGTATACCTACACTACCTTTTTGGAGGCACTGATGATCACAGGAAGTCCTGTCGATGACGATTTTTGTAATTTTGGGCTGTTACGTAACATTTGACTCGGACAGATTATCTCACAGTTTTACACTTTTTTTGGAACACTTTTCAAGGATGTTATGCTCGCCCGGATGGAATCAGGGTGACACATTTGCACGGCTTACAGGATGAAAGTTTGTAGTTTGGATTTTCGACAATCTAGTCGCTTATCGATGCATGTAAGATGTGCGTGTTAATTTGGAAAATAAACGTCGTGCAAATTCGGCGTTTTATCACGATCGAAATCAGCACGCATACGCTAAAAAATCGTTGACGATGGAAAAAATTTTTTTTACTCCACAACTAGGAGGCTAGGTCCGTTCGCATACGCCAAGCGCCATATTTTTTTCAACATTGTTCCAAAGAAAGCTGTATAAATTGTAAGAACCACGACTGTGTATAAATGAGAAATCAGTATTGTACAGTGTATAAATGAGGAAGAAAATTTGTCTGTAAGAGTCAAAGCAAGCCTAAGATAACCATCTTCTGATTGAGGTACGTAGTACTTTGATGTGGCAACGTCGCGTGTTATGATGTCGATCAGAGAGAGAGAGAGAGAGAGAGAGAGAGAGAAGATGGGAAACAAACGCGCAACGTTGCCATGTCTACTGGATCACGACCAACTCCTCATATAAACTGTATATTCCCAATGTTTATTTGCTTATTATTATCATCACAGTCTCCTGATCTCCACCTTCAAGTGCCCAAAATGTTCTCCGAATATTCAACTTGCAGCTCAAGGGTTTTCATTGAAATCTGACGAGGACTTTTTGTATTATATCAAATTGAGCGTGATTCTCCATAAGGCTCCATGTTGAACGTGTGAAAATAAAAGTGTTGATATATTTTTTCACGCGCTCCGGAAAGCCATAGAAATTTAACCGAACCTTTTTCTTATCAATACCTATAAGTATGCCAAGTTTTATGAAAATCTGACGAGGAACTCTCTTACAGTACAATAGACGTGCAAGAAATTATACAATATATGAAAGTTGTGTGACCAATAAAGGTAAATGAAAGGTCCATACTTTTGTATCGAATAGTATCCTCGTGTACGACGGAACTCAGATTATCCGCAATCAGTTTGGTGAATTGTTTCAATTCACATTTAATACGACATGATGAAAGGGGTGGTGGATGGATCATCACGTTAGACTATAGTTCATCCAATTCACGCCCTGCGAAGGACGTTACTGCACGTATTGCTCAATATAGGCGCAGCACGATCAACGATTGCGTAAAAACGTGCTTAAAAAGTCAGCTGCAGTAAAAAAGTTGAAATTAAAGTTAAGTTTGGATATTTTATAAGGGTAAAATCGATTTTAAATTTGTAATTTGTAATTTGTAATTTGTAATTTGTAATTTGTAATTTGTAATTTGTAATTTGTAATTTTTAATTTGTAATTTGTAATTTGTATGTCACGAAAAAAAAAAAATTTAATTTTTCAGGTGACTCAGCCCCCGAAAAAAAATTGACAAATTCGTAAATTCCCAACAGAATACTTAAACATCAAATCTTATAGTTAATTATATATAGATTATCACTAGATTGTATTGCGTTATCGACGTAGCCGGTTTTGTTGCTCCGAATAATTCGTGAAACCAACATAAAGCATCCATGACACCGCGATGGATCCAATCTATTGAAGTCGAGAGAGTATATATAGCCGGACGGTCCCACGCTACTGTTGATGTACCTCCTCTGCTATGGACCACTATGGACTATATCCGCCCCGATTCTTCCGGCTGCTTCCCCCTGCCAACCTCCCTCCTCCCCCCTCCCCCCTGACAAATTAATTTCTCCTCGTAATCAAACATCACGCGACTCTCTCAATTGCCCTCAACTGACCATAGCTACGGGGGATTCCCCACTCGTACCGCGTTATTCTGCAGGCTTGAGCGCCCACAGCAACACACGAAATCGTTGACGCACGACGTGAATGAATTTTTTTCTCTTCTTTTATTTTAAACATTATAAGCTATCATTTATCATGACATTGAATAATTTCGTTGGCTTTGAAAAATGATAAGTTTGCGTGTTTAGAAGGCCATCCATTGATGTGCACTTTTCTATTCTTATTTGTGAACACTTTTGACTCCGATCACACAAATATTCGTATTAAATGAGTTTGGGTCGAAGGAACAGTCACTGTCTCTTGAATTTCGTTGTCGTAATTCTTTATCGTCATTCAATAGGATTTTTGTCGAACTGAAATGTTGTTTTGCGAAAAAAAGTCACTAAAACTTCGATGATAATCACCGACTGGGAGGTTTTTTAGGGTTCCTTAGAAGCCTGGCCTTAGAAACCTAAGCGTTATGGTTTCGATTAGTTCTTTTGTCTGTTTGTGGGTCACAGTCCTTTCATTCTCTCATTTATGTACCGATTAAGGATGAAATTTGGTCCACAGACTCAAATCGATGACCCAAAAGCAGAAATGAAAGCATTTCTGTTATTCTCTGATGGCCCACATTTTTCAGGCTGTAACATCTTGGCGCTTCTGGGTGAATAGACACCCATAATATTCATCGAATCGTAAAACCATGTAAAATATAGATTTTTCAACTTATCAGGGGTGAAATTGAATCATCAGAATGTCAGAAATGCAACTGTGTACTTGCCATATCCGTATTCCGAATAGTTGGAAAGCAGGAATTGTTTATAAAAAAAAAAAACAGTTTCTAAAATTGGTAAACTTTAAAGCGCGTTTTCTTAAATTTTCGTTTTTGCGATTTTTCCAAACTGGCGGGCTCGATTGCGAGAAAACTGGACGACCGATCGAAACGAACCGAGGCTCGTTAGCTTTAGTTTTGTATTCTCTTCTATTGAATCTTAAAAAGATTCATGAAAAAAAAAAAAATTCTAAATAACTTTTTTAGCAAGTTGAAATGATTTTTTTTTTTCGATAGTGAACACAAAGCTTCGGTGAAATTTTGCGAGTTTCTGTAACACTGATGGTAAGTGCGTATACTGTGTCGACGAAATGCCAGTTCATTATCATTTTCTATTATTTAGTTATAACTCTTTGATAAAAGATTCCAGAGCATTTTTTTTTATACATAACATTTCTTTTTTTTTTTACTTTTGCGTGTAGAATACGCTGACAAAGTTTGACGGAAAAAATTGGGACACCCTGTGTATCAACTGTTTCGTCGAAAAAAAAAATATTATCGAAAGTATACTCGAACCTCACATTAACTCAACGAGAAGTTCGGGAATCAAAAGTCTGACATTAACGACGGCAAGAGAGGTCCCCACGGACGGACTTGCCGAAACCATAATGGTTTTGCAGATTTCTACGGAACCCTAAAAAACGCTGAAAGTCGAAGCTTTCAATTTGCTTCCTCCGAATCGCAGTTAAGTGCACCAAGTCCTTCAATGACGAATTATAATCAGTTACGATTTATTACCAGTTCAAACTTGCAGCTTGTTTGGGTATTTCAATATTGATCAGTGGGTGTACAGAATTTCAACGTCCCCTCGAACTTGAAGTTGTCAGAGAATTTTCACAAAATTTTATACCGGTTAACTCTGGAATTGTTGATTCATGTGTATCCAGGAGATGAAGCACGACGAGTCAAATATTTTTGGAAGCGGTAGAGTTTCGATTTTGGAAAGAAAAGAGAGAGAGAGAGAGAGAAATAATTAAAAACGATTTTTTTTTCTTTTACCAATATATATATATATACATATATTGTTCATAGAATCTAATGAAAATTTGCATACATAGCAACCGTATAATAATTGTTCAAGCCATAAACAGAGAGAGATAGTTCTAATTACAAAATGAGAATAATATATATTTGTTCACAATAATGGCTCGAAACAGTTCGAAACTATGCTCTCCGTATGGCCACGTAATTTGATCAAACCGTATTAAATCGTAAAATCTATTTAGAAAAAAAGAAAAAGAAACAAGAAGAAAGGTATTGACGATGAGGATTTTTATACGGCTGCGTCCAGAAGTTTCTTGTCAAACAAGAACTCGCCGAGTTGTCCGTGTTGTGTCATCATCTTGCCGAGAGTCGAAATCTTACCGGCAAGGTCCCTCTCGCCCTTGTACTGCTCCTCCAAAAAGTCTCCGGTGAAGTAGTCGACGAGCTGGACGAAAAAAAAAAAATACAAATTATTGCACAACGATCGACAAAATTTCAAAAGAAAAAAAAAGTTTCCTTCTTGAAAAAAATTACAAAAAAAAAACTGGAAACGTACAAAATTTGCAAAAATTGCGAAAATAAAAAAATGTTAATTAAAAAAAAATACATTTTTTGTTTTTTTTGTTTTGTCTTTTTTTTTCTTCAAAGTTACTAACGTGGTAATCGTTGAAATCCGGGATTGTCTTGGGTGATTCGCAAGTTTGAATGATGTCGCGAATTTTGCGAGTCACTTGAGTTTCCAAATTGATTGCGTCCGTGAGAGCGTCCACGCCGCTGTTCCATTCCTCTCGGGCCGGTTTCTATCGATGGAACAATCAGAGATCAAATGAACCCCATTGAAACGGTTCGGAACGGTCAAGATTCGGAACACGTATATATATATAGGTATAGTTGGCGTACCTCGTCCGCCGGCCGCGAGACTACATTGCCCGACTTTCGAGCTTTCCCACGCGTAAACTATCGGTGTTAGATATATGCCGTCGAGGACTTTGTTGTAGGAAATTTAATTCTCCACACCATTGTTCATGTAAACTTTTGGTCTATATAGCGTTGTTCAGCCAGCGTTTGGACAGGAAGATAAAAATGTATAATTTTCTTCAATACATTTTTATCTTCCTGTCCAAACGCTGGCTGAACAACGCTATATAGACCAAAAGTTTACATGAACAATTTTGTGGAGAATTAAATTTTCTACAAAAAAAGTCCGCGACGGCATATATCTAACATCGATAGTTTACGCGTGGGAAAGCTCGAAAGTCGGGCAATGTAGTCTCGCGTCCGAATTTTAGCCTTTTCGAACATTGTTCGTTCCGAATTTCGAGCCCAACGCATGAAAAACGACTGCTTGCAAGATAATTTGCAACAAGTCATGTACGTACCAGCGGGAATTTCAAGAGTTTACTGACGTCCGTTGTAAGTTGTCCGCGCATGAGCAGATATTCTATCACCTTGATCGCGTGATCACGCTCCTCGCTTGCGCTTTCGAAGAACATCTTGCTGAATCCGGGACGATTGACAGAGTCTCGTGCAAAATGTGCACCCTGAAAAGAAGTAAGAAACAGAAATAAAAGCCTTGTAATTAAAATATTTTCCGATAAATTTCTTAAACTTCTCATTTTTCTACGAAAAATATTGTTGAAAAGTTGTAATTTTTTTTTAAATGTAAATGCAGATTGAGATTGGGATCCTCATTTAGATGACTGCACAGTTACTGACTTTTTTTTTTTTTATAAAAACTTGTAATTTTGGATCGAATTGTCATTGATTATGAATAAATTTAATTACCATAGCGAGATAAGTCATGGCAGCTTCGATTTCAATTTTCACTTGGGCCTGCAGGATCTTGATGCAAGGATCGACCATGTCGATCCATTTTGTCGGTATATCTTCGGGTTGTGGAACCGTACCTTGATGACAGATGAAAAAGTACGATTATTTTTCATTGAATTTATTTCAGGCAGCATTGATTCACTTTTTTGAACCTTGTGAAAGTTCTAACTTTCGAAAGAAGCTTCAGATCGCTTTGAAATTTTCACAACATATTCTCAGTATCATCATCTATCGTGTGAACCACGGAAACGAAAATTTCAATGACACAAAAAAAATATAAAAAATAAAATACCCACGGAAAATTGAGTAAAAAAATGTTAAGTTTCGAATTTTTATTATAATAATTTTTTTTTCAATAATATTGTTGGTTCACACTGAAGATACATTCATTATGCAATTATAAATATGTTCAATTTTTTTTTTCAGATACCCACATCGATGCCGAGAACTTTCACCATCAACGCAGGCGCAAAAAAAAAAATACATTGCTTTATCATGTAATATCTCCGCCATTTTTAAATATTGCTAATTTTTTTTCACACATACTTAACCGTGTGCATAAATGATCTGTAAAAAAATGTTATCAATATACGCGTAATTTTCTTTAAACGGCGTTTAGAAATGTATATAATGCCTTAATTTAGTGTAAATAGCTCATAAACTCGTGCGATTTTTCATACACAGGCTGATCCACGAATTACTCGGAACATCAAACGAGCTCAGCAATTTCATTGTCAGTTCGTAATTGAGCAAGTGCTCATAATCTTTATCTCGAGACGATGAGACATGATCACGAAAGAGATAAAAAACTGAATACTTGTCATCGAGAAGCTACCCAATTTTATCTTTCAATATAAAATTCTCAAATAGCCAAAAAATACTCCAAAGACAAACAAATCTGTAAATCACAATTTCTTCTAAATTCACTCTTTCATTATTTTAAACTTTATCCTATAATGAAATATAAAAAGCTTAACAAATTGATATTTGAAACTAAACTGATTAGGACATTTGGACATGTGTAAATCTTGTTCCAAAGATTCGAAGTGGTGATTCGACGACTAACGTCACCCATCATCGTCATAATAATAAAAAAAAAAAAAAAATAAAAAATAAAAAAAAAACTTATGTTCTGGAAAAATGTTTATTCGCTGAGTGTGTGATCGCAATTGCGTATCAATAGTTGTCAGTTATGACCTTTGGAATTTGCACCGGGGGGAATGCATAGTCGCCTACTCGGTTTCTCTAATCGTGCACATTCACCGCGGCGGTCTCTTATCGACATGTCACGATTAGGACCAACGAAGCCGTACCAGATACCAACAACAAAAGTATCACGTTTCGCGGAAACGATGTCGAATCATGAAAAATAATTATGATGCTGCTGATTTCGAAACAACATGGAAAATTTAAAAAAAAAACGATCATCCGTCACGTTTGGAAGTTATAGCTGTATGAAATTTAACACGTGTTCTTATGGGAAATGAGAAAAAAAATTTTGAAAAAATTTCAGTGTGTAAAAAAAAATATTGATTAACGTCCACAAAAAACATTCAGATCGATCCTATTTCTGATTCTCGAGAAATTCGCGCAAAAGTATAGAAAATTAGCCAACTTTGAAGGTTTTAATTTCTTAATTAAATCAATTTGTAATTCAAACGAAAAATGTTTCGATCGAAACTTGTTACAGATCTTATTGTGAATCAACTCTCAACAATGGTCATCGCGATGAAGATGAGGGCAGCAAATAGATAACGACGAACGTGGTTGAGTGAAATCTCGAGTACAATTACGTGACTGTGTGATATCGGTGATACGACGAACATTCTTTGTCTCACGTACAATCTTATCGAAGACAAAAATGTTCTACCCACATTGAGATATAACAACGCCAAGAACACGAGATACCTGAACGTCGTTTTTTTTTTCTTTTTTTTTTTCTTTTTCAATTAGATACTTTGCACCACAAGCACTGCAGAATCATTCGAACAATCCAATTTTCTCGATATGAATCATTATAAATCAAAGTTCGATGGTCTCGGGAAACTTTATGACAAAAAAAAAATTCGCATTATTTAACGAATCGGAAAATAAATGTTTTATTGGATAATTTATGATTGAATATATTTGATACGATTTTTTAATTGTAATGAAAATTTTGTGGCAATACGGAATTTCCGATGCGATACCGTGTACGAAATATCAAAATTTTGTATCTTGTTAAGGTCGGACAGAATTTTTGATGAACATTTAAAGATTTACGAGATTTCTCCCATTTACGAAGACACTTTTCTAGACGCGGTTAAAAAACAAATGACGCCTATATCGACAACATTTCTTTCACAGATCAGTTATGCACGTGGTTGAGTATATGTAAAAAAAATTAAAATCAGAAATATCAACAAATGGCGGAGATATTACATAATAAAGCAATGTATTTTTTTTTTGCGCATGCGTCGATGGTGAAAGTTCTCGGCATCGATGTGGGTGTCTGAAAAACAAAATGAACATATTTATAATTGCATAATGAATGTATCTTCAGTGTGAACCAACAATATTATTGAAAAAAAAATTATTATAATAAAAATTCGAAACTTAAAATTTTTTTACTCAATTTTCCGTCGGTATTTTATTTTTTATATTTTTTTTGTGTCATTAAAATTTTCTGTTTCTGTGGTTCACACGATAGGTGATGATACTGAGAATATGTTGTAAAAATTTCAAAGCGATATTAACCTTCGTTCGAAAGTTAGAACTTTCACCATCAACGCCAAAAAACCATTGCTTTATTATGTAATATCTCCGCCGTTTGTTAATATTTCTGATTTTTTTTTACATATACTTAAATCTGTAAAAAAAAATGTTGTCAATACATGCGTCATTTATTTTCAACCGCATCTAAAAAAGTACTTCAGAAAATCGGGGAAATCGCGTGTATAACGCCTTAAAACTTTATGTACAAGGATTTAGACGTTTATTGAGCCCTCCGGTCGCTAGGACAGTTCTGCAAGCAAGGTTTCCGTTCATCAATGATTGAAGCACACTCACGAACATTAAACACTGATCCAAATGAACAAATTGATTTTATTTGTCAGTCAAACAAGCCGACCAATCATTCCTCACGACGAGGCCATAAAAATTTCTTTGATGCTAGCCGTGATTGTTATCCATTGTGCGATTGGGTACTTACACATTCACTTCCACGTAGACCATCAGTTACATTTACTTTTTATTTTATTTTTATTTTTCCCTCAACTTTATGGACCTCTTCGAATTTTTTTTCCCATATAAATAAATTAAAGAGTAAGTGGGATCTATAAACAAGACTCGTGTTTTTTCAACAAAAATTTTCCTGCACTTCCGACTAGTCGAGATTGGTGACCAAGGGTGACGAATACGTCACCCACATTACTTTCCTCAATGGAAAAACAATAATTACAAAATCTACACGGACTCAGTGAAGCGGAAAGAAATATTTGCCTCATCAATGCGTGTAGACAGATGTTTCATTTGTACGATCAGCTGACAAAAAGTTTGAACAAAAATATTCACGTATTTATTCTTATGAATTGTTATACCAGACAAATTCACCGAACTACTGCGAGCTTCGGTGTCGTATTCGTGGTACAATGTGTGTGTTTATGTAGCATCACATTGATAAATAGAGATGGTCCTTGGTGAAGAGAAAAATACGATTTTCAATGACTATAGAATTTAATTGAAAGTGTTGTATCACAATTCTTGGAGTTTACGATATACGGCCTATTATTGAGTGAACATCAGGCGACTGTAGACCAACAGCACCCAGTTGTGTGATTATCAGAATTTGAAATAGTGTTTTCTTTTTTTTTTTTTAACTTTAAAAACTTCTTTGGTGTTTCAACCGAAGACCAAGTCCAACGAACCCTCGTCGGCATTTATTCAATTATGACCAGAATTTAATTGTCACCGCATGGACTTTGCGTGAGGAAACAACAATGATTATTACGCATCATCGCTGTGATCAGTGGGAGCGAATGGTCTCACACAGAGAGGGTCCATAGGTCACACAGGAAACTGTGCAACGCCATCCGGGATTCCAAGTTCTAACGATATGAGTCATGATTAATAAAACCACGACAAATGAGACACCGATTGACAATTCTGTGCAACGGTTTATGCGATGAAAACTAAATAAAATTCACGAATTTCATGGGCTGATAATTGTAAATCTAATTTTTGATAGCAAAATTTGAATATTCATTCGAAATTTATGTTTTCGAACAATTTCAATTTTGAGATATTTTGATCTTCATTTATAATTTAAGAAAAATTTCTCGATTGACGTATACAATTGGCTTATATAATTAACTAGCGTGATAACACCACGACACCGAAATTCAGACTCAGTTAATTATTAATTATTTCAGACCCAGTTAATTATTAGTTAATAACTCAGACTCGGTTAATCATTTTTATTGGGAACCTTGATGATGTGAAAACTCGAAACGTGATATAAAAACGTACAATGAGGGGATCGAGTCACCTAAAGAATTGAAAAAAAAAAAAAAAAAAAAAAAAAAAAAAAAAAAAAAAAAGTTTTTTGTTTCGTGACATTATCAATTCAAATTTTTCATAACCATATATATGAGTATAGCACATCGTAGTTTACAGTGTGACGCCGGAATGGCCGATTGAGTTTAAGTTGAAAAAATGAATTATTATCCATATCAAGACTGCACGAAAAACTAAAATGTGTTTTTATCGATAGAACCTGTTTGCCGCTTGCCACCACGATATCTCGGCAATCAATGGAAAGATTGACGTTAGATTAGAAGGGCCTTACGCGACTATATCTTTCCATCGGACGAACTGCAGAAAACTTACAAATTATAAGATTCCAATTTGTACGGGTGAATAAGACTTGAAAAATAAATGAAAAAAACTCAAGAAAAAACTTCGAAATTGTTTCACCCGTTTGGAAAAATTAGTAAAAATAAGAGAATTCATCTGAAATTGATTGAGCATAAGAGCCTTTTGAAAAAAAAATCGATATTTCGATTATTTTGGGTGAAAAAACAATTTTTTTTTCCATAAATGGTCGAGAAATCATTGAAAATAATCATAAAATCGATTTTTCGTAGAAAATAATCGAAATGAAATTTATAAAAAAATATTTTTTTTATAAATTATATTCCAAAGTAACAACAACACCAATAATAATAATAATAATAATAATAATAATAATAATAATAATAATAATAATAATAATCGAAATATCGATTTTTACAATATATATTTTTTTACTGGCCTTATTGTTTTTTTTTCCCACAATAAATTATAACGTAATAATTTTTCATTCGAATACACAAGTCACGCGGTCAACTAAACGTGCGCAATGCAATTCCTAGTAAAATCACGCAATTACGTCTCATTGATGTTTTGCAAATATGTGACCTTCGATAAAATCATGGGAATTAAATGCATTTCGTAATTTTGCATGTAGAAATGTCGATTACGAGTTTACTTATCGTGTTGTTCGGGTGAATAAGTTCATCGAAGTTTTATTTTTTCCAGACTCTTTCGATTGAGATGAAACTTGTTGCATCCATCTCCTCAAAACTTTAACGTCACGACATATACATATGTATATATAAAGCCAGAATAAAATTAAACATTGGCCAGTAAAAAATGTAGGCGTAAAAAATGTTGGTTAAGAGCAGAGTTATGAAAACTGGGAATTCCCACATTGTATGTAGCACATCATTCGAAACATAGTTTGATAAACGAACGTTATCTGCACGCGTCTCGCAATCCGTGAAGCGGAAAGAAATATTTGCCTTATCAATGCGTGTGGACAGATGTTTCATTTGTATGATCAGCTGAACAAAAGTTTGAACAAAAATATTCACGTATTTATTCTTATGAATTGTTATACCAGACAAATTCACCGAACTACTGCGAGCTTCGGTGTCGTATTCGTGGTACAATGTGTGTGTTTATGTAGCATCACATTGATAAATAAAGATGGTCATTGGTGAAGAGAAAAATACGATTTTCAATGACTATAGAATTTAATTGAAAGTGTTGTATCACAATTCTTGGAGTTTACGATATACGGCCTATTATTGAGTGAACATCAGGCGACTGTAGACCAACAGCACCCAGTTGTGTGATTATCAGAATTTAAAATGGTGTTTTTCCTTTCAAAAACTTCACACGACAAATTTATATCGTAAATTAGAAACCCTGAGCTACATTTATGAATTTTTCAAGATTTTTTGGATGCTTTTTTTCTATTTTTTCAAAGCCTCGGGTCGATTCGACGCCATGTTACAGTTAAAGGGAGCGGAAAAAAAAAAGCGTTATACCGAAAGGGTTAATTGACTCCAACCCGTAATACTCAAATTGTATAAACGAAGTTATTCATTTCAAGGGACTAGAGTGAATCCCCTTTTCATAAAAGACAGCGCTAGCGGCGCCTGCTGCGGAGCACAGAAAACCAAGGAGCGTACGTAGTCCATTGCCTTAAGCTCGGATTTCACGTCGCTTCATTCTGTCACTTCTCAGTTAGTAGATAAATCTGGTTGAATATGTTGCACCCGACCTTTTTTATTTTTCACATCTAGTTTTATAATCCAAGAGCTTCCGTTTGAAAGATATCTGAGATTGTTGTTTTAGAAAAAAAGAAGGTTTGTACTGAAAGGTTGCGGATAGATGAAAAAATGGTGGCTTGTTCTTAAGAAAAAGCAGAATTATCTTTAAGACACAGAGGTTCCTATTTTTCAAGTACTCAATACAGACAAATATCATAATGTGTCGTCTAAACCATTAATTTCAACGCTTTGAATCATTTCTAGGTTAGCAGCATCAACATTTTGGAGATATCGGAGTAAATTCATGCTAACAAAGCGTACAAAGTGAAAAAGTGATTTAAAAAAAAGGGACAACGCATAAAAACAAATGTTGTGGCAAATGTTAACCCAAAAAGGCAAAACTAAATGCGCTTATCATCAAAAGCAAAAGCAGATTCTTATATCACTTAAGTCCATCAACGCTTGTCATCGTCATCATATAAATTGTTGAATAGTAATCCGAGTTTTTTTAACAAGAAAAACGATCATGTTCATACAAGAATCAAATCACCACACAGTAAAATTAAATTACGACATACATCCGGACCCAACATTGCACCTTGCTCCTTCAGTACCGTAAACTCAAATTTACATGAGCAAGTAACGCCCAATCTTTCGTCACTCTTATCCGAGTAAACGAAACCAACGAGTTCAATTTTGCAAAAATTAACCCTCAAATGGTAAATGTGAAATGATACGTTCTTCGCCTTTTTATTCCTTCATTTGATCACATTGTTCAAACAAATGATGAAATCAGCACATTTCAACCCACCAAAAACGAGTCTACCCAACGTAACCTCAAAAAAGTTGCCAAAAATGACATTACCATTCAAAGGTCAAAACATTCACGACCCCGCAACTTCGCGGTTGCAAAACAATGCAATCCAACATAACATCAACGTTGTTAACACTCACATTTCAATCCATCGCCGGCCACGACGTTGATGCAGCAAATGGCAATAAGAATCGCACAGGGATACTTCATCGCGATGATCGGCAACTTCCTTTGTTCCAAAAGTTTATACGAAATTTCAACAAAAAAAAAAATCTTAGGTTATGTTGTCGGTTATGTCGACGGACAGAAGGTACTCATCGACGAACTTCGTCGAAACGAATAAATACGAAAAGTAAAAGGAAAAAAAAAAAAGAAAACAGATTTTGATTATCGTTGTTTGTATGAACGATGACCAACCTTTATACGCACTGGTATAGAAGGCTGTGTTGAGCTCTCTCGCACGGCTTCTACAGTACTCTTCGTCAAAGACGAAATAAATTCGATCTGCGGCGTAGCGATGCGGTATATCGGCACGCTGAAAGTGTGCGAGTCAACGTATAGAGCGACAAAACAACGGCAAAACAAAAAGAAAGAAAAAGAAAAAGAAAAAAAAATGTTATTACATCGATGTGTGTGTGTATCAGCGAGAGATGACTAAGGACACAGACGACGTTGTACTATCCATGGGCAGCACTCGAAAACAAAGTGTTAGTTGCGTAAAGCTCGTGTGTCGTCGCGCCAGTGGCAGCGAACTTATTCCTCCCCCCCACCCCTCCCCGTGACGTCGGGGGGTGACGATAATCACGGCTCACAACTACATTATCACAATGGCTCGAGGCTGCGTGTAACGTTTCTATGTGTGTTAAGAAGCGACCAACCAACGCACCTAACCTCCTTCCCCTCCCCCGCCGGCCGATCGAACGATTGGCGAACTTGGCCGAGTGGCGCGCATGCGCGTCGGTGACGCCTCGCCGGCCGTATTGCGTCGGCAAACGTTCGAACGGGTCGTCCTTTGTCGTCCAAGGTCAAACCGGATGAACTTTCGACACAACGCGCAAACGGGACATTTTGTTTCGGGTCGAAAAGAATGTTTCGGCCAAACTGATGATGCTTCGTAATGAAATCATCGTGCATTACCATTTGTCGACGATTATTAGTTTTTTTTTTCGTGTTTTCAGAGTTGGAGACACTTTTCGATGATAGGTTTTTTTTTTCGGAGTATCTTTTGCGCATGCGCGGTGAGCGTTCGGGCTCGGCCGACGGACGACGGGGATTCACGAAGACGCACGAGTTACGCCCCCCTTGGACCCCCCCACTCCCGAGAATTAGCAATATCCGTGGTTATTACGATCGTCATTCCTCTTCATTGTTTAGCAGAGCGTCGAAGCGAGAGTATTCACGCTGTGGCTAAATCAACGTTGCGAAAGTTGTTCTTTTTTTTCTTTTCGAGCAGTTATCCAGAGGTATGATAGTCATCGATTTGATTTCTTTTTTGTTTTTGTGGTATTGATGTTGCATTGAGGTGTGGAAGGTTGTAATGGGTTTTATGTGATAACTTGTGGATGGAAATAAGCTATATGCGCACTTTCGGAATTCATTTGAGTCCTTTGGGAGTTGTATTGTCGATCGAATCCACCGGCCAACGGCGTATATCGCCCGACCTACGATTTTTCAACTGGCAAAGTTGGGTTGCCAGTTTTCACAACAACTGATAACCTCACTTTTCGAGTGGTGGGGCATTATTATATATATTGACTCGTGTGACGCACTTACACACTTATACCTCGGCATTCGAATCACTTTGTACTGGTATCTGAGAATTTTCCATCCTTTTTTTTTTTTTTTTAGAATCGAGTCGACAGTTTTTGTGAGTATTATTTGCAATTTATATACAGATTTCTGCATGTGTGTATATTGGGGTGGTCCTTAATGGGGGTGTTGACGAATTTCGACAAGTGCGCCCCCCAGATAGGTTCGAAATAAATAAATAAAAATACGTGCGAAACCCCAGCACTGTGGTCCAATGAGAAGACGTGGCTGTGAACTCGTTTTGTTTCCCATTTGAATAACATGAGATTTTCAGAATAATTCGGTTATTATTTTTTCGAGTTGTCCCGAAGTACGCGAAAAATTCTTTATTCGCATGAATCTATTGTTAATGGGTGTAACTACTCGTACATTTTTTTACAAGACCTCATCTGTGTATTATCGATAATGGCGAACCGATGAATGATGATAACAACTGATAAACGATTTTAACACGAATTTAAATTTATTCGTGTTTATGGTTTGTAAGGAAATTTCAACGTACTTTTAGGGTATATTGAAATTCCAATTGACAGCGGTTATTTATCATAGCGGCACAAGCATGTCTAAATTTTTATTTTTATTTTTTAAAAATGTGTAACAACCAGTTATTGCGAACTGAATTCTCGCCGGCGATAGAGGCATGGATCAAAGGTGGTTAAATGAGTCATCTTGTGTACCAATTGACTTCTTTATATCTTGCAACAGTTTTCATATCAAATATTTCTGTTCAATGAAAATTGATACTGACAAGTTTTTCTGAATTGCATATCATGGCAACGCTTCACTGTGCTTCGACTAAAAAAAAATTAATAATAATAATGTAAGTGCCAAATTAACGTTGTCCAATGTTTTTTTTTTTTTTTTTTGTTACAGTATCGAAAGAACTAAATCATGATGTACATACTTGGGGTTTTGTGCACGATTCTTGTGGCAACATCCGCAGACACTTGTTACGATGACGTCGAAGGCACCTGTAGTGTCTTGCCTCAGAACACAGGTAAATCCGGCGTTTATCGAATGCCATTCGACGTTACTAAAGGGGGGCGGGGAGGGGTAAGGTTAATTATATTGGGGAAAAAAAAAAAATCGGTAATTCATTTTGACGACACAGTTGATATATATTTTTATTTCTATAATTAATACATAATAAAGTAACATTTGAAGGATATTCTATGAAATTTTTATTGATTTTTATGAAAAAATGAGTCATTGACAGCGAATCGTCTAAAAAAAGACGTCTAAAAAAAAGTTTCATTGCAGTGCACCTCATAACTCATTGCTGGATCGTCTGAAATCAAATAACCAAAATGATTTTATCAGTTGATAAGTTTCTGCAGGTAACACCGTCGAGTTTTTTTTTTTCAATTGATTTTTCATTTTTTTAGAGCACTTGGAAGTCAAAATACTGAAAAAAAAAAAATTGATGAAAAGTATTTTGAACTTCCAAGTGCTGTAAAAAAAATGAAAAATCTATTAAAAAAGAAAAAACTCGACGTCGTTAGCTGCAGAAACTTATTAATTAATAAAATTATTTTGGTTTTTTTATTTCAGATGATTTTTTTTTCATAAAAATTAACGAAAACTCATTTTTTTCATAAAAATTTATAAAAATATCATAGAATATTCTTCAAATGCTACTTTATCATGTAGTAATTATAGAAATAAATATATATTGACCGTGTCACCGAAAAAAAATGATCGAAAATATGCTTTTTTTTTATCTAATTAACTTTCCCCCTCTAAAACATTCCCATCTTATTTTTCCGTGAAAAATTTCAGACAGACCACTTCTGGCCGACTGTAACGCCAAGTACGGTGCCATCGAAGGTCTGGAACCGGCTCTCCAGGCGTACACGCAAAGCCACATAGAAACGAGTTTCGAGTTTTTGCTAATGTCCACGCACTTTGGAAATTACGAGGCCAATCGTGACGGCCTGAAGGGTCTTTACCGCAAACTTTCGGACAAATCCTGGGAGGATGCCATCGACGTTATCAAATACATCACTCACCGCGGTGGCAAGATGAACTTCAACCAGTATCCGCGCTCCGAAAAGACCGTAAGATCAATTACTTCATTTCAATCGAACGAAATTTCATTTTCGTTTGATTTAAAAAAAAAATCCATTTTGCCCTAAAAAATCTGCAAGTTGAAACTTGCAATTTTAACTTGCTGCTCCGAATCATATTTAAGATTCGCAGCGAGCAAATTTTGAGTAATCAATTTGCAGAAATTGTTTTATATTTTTTTTTATACAATTTTAATACGAAATATCGAAACAAGTTTTTTAATTCCACTATTTTCGTAAATATTTCTTCATGATCAGGAATTATTTTTAATGTTTCTATGACGATCGAAGAATGAAGGATAAAAAAAATCAATTTCTCTTCGAGAAAATTGAAAAAAAATATTGATTTTCGTTGGTTACTCAATTTAAAAATTTTTCGAATAATTGAACTCGCATTGATTCTCGATTGCAGAGCAAGCACAAGGCTCTTCAATTGAACGAGATAAACAGTTTGGCCAGAGCTCTGGACAGCGAGAAGCAGCTCGCGGTCGAAGCTATGCACATTCACACCCAGGCCCAGCATCACGTGAAGGGAGACGGTTCGGTGGCTCACTTCATCGAAGAAAAGTTCTTCGAAGCCCAGACCGAAATAATTCGAAAGCTGGCCGGATACACGAGCGATCTCAAGAATCTTCTGCGCGAGGGAACCGCTTCCGTTGCCGTGTTCTTGTTCGACGAATACATAAAAAAATCTTTGTAAATCAATATCGTCATTGTTTTCATCGTAAAAAGATTCGAAATACGATCCGTTATTTCATTATCTATGAACAAGAAAAAAAATAATAATAATATTCTTGAAGTTTCGAGGGTCATCGATTAATTTCTTATTAAAAAAAACAATTTATTATTATGTAAACAATTTGTTGACCTATGTGATGTGCAAAAAATGTACTATTAACTATTTTTGCAACGTATATTTCCTATTGATTTTCACTCTTCGGAAAAATTATCCTTGGGGACGAAATAAAAGTGTGTGTCTCGGATCACGGTCTTGCATACAGGTCTGGCAACCGGTTTACGAAAAATACGTCTGATAACAATTCGTCTAATAATAATTTGTCTAATAACAATTCGTCTAAAAACAATTAGTCTGATAACAATTGGTCTAAAAATTATCAACTGAACAAAATTTTGTGTAATAATTTATTGAAAATCATTCATCGGGAACGTATGATAAATATATATTTTTTATTCTTCGGGGTTTTCTTGAGATTGGTTCTTTCGGTTCCTTTGGTTCTTTGTGTTTTTTTTTTCTTCTTTCTTTTGGAGTTTCTTAGGGATTGGTTCTTTAAGAGGCTTTGTTGGTTTTTTTTTTATTCTATGGGGTTTTTTTGAGGTGTTAGACGAATTGGTAATAGACAAATCGTTATTAGACAAATTTGTTTTAGACGAATTTTCCGTAAATCCTGGAAACCGGATGTCAATGGAGCCGTGTGGTTACGATTATTACGATTCCGAGACTTTTTCCACTCGCCGCCACTACGCGTCGCTTCGGTCGGAGCACTATCCTCACGTTCTATGTTCCATGTTTCCCTCTTTGCCTTGCTTTGCCTGCTATTATTTACCGTGTGGCGATGTGAAACATAATTGAACGTAATCCGTGTGTATTTCCATATCGTATCATGTAGAAATTGATGAGAATGGCACGGGTTGCCAAAGTACAAGCCAAACGAGGCTTGAAAAAAAATCATATAGAAATTCCGTAGAATCCGAGCAGATGCGATAAACACGAATGATCTTTATTCCTCATTGTCAAGTAATAATTTGGCTGGGACTTGTTAGCACCAAGTTTTCCAACACAAACTCGTGGGTTCGATCCTCGCTGAAGATTCTTCGTTTTTTTATTTTAGTTCATATGAGTCGAAGTGACTTCTTTATTGAGATTTATAAATTCAGCATTGACAAATGTTCCATGAAACGGCTTACTCTGGTCGGGTCAACGGCATTTTGCCACCTTCCGTCAACTTTGAAGTGGCTACCGACAATTACCGCATGTGCCTTTGCGTATGTCTTCAGATTTCGTACGTCAACTCCGGAACCCACAAGCACCGGGCCTTGTGCGACCTTCAAAAGTTCTGAAATGAATTTCAGTGCAGAAGAATATTCATGAATTCCGATACTATTAAATATATAAATTTATATATGTAGTATCTATGAACTACGTATTTTTCATGATAGTTATGTGAAAATAAGCTAAGATTCATTACCTATTTTTACCAAAAAATCGCCCACTTTATGGGGCTGTAACTTTTTTCTATGGGGTGAAATTTCTATTGTGTATCATGAGTTGTGGATACCCCCTCCCTCCCCCCGTGGGTGGGGACCTTATCTAGACATTTACCATATTTCGTAATTACTTGTCACTTTCAAACAAAACAAGTTGAAGATTGCAATTTGCCTCTTTCGAATCGTCGGTAGCGCATAAAGTCCTTCAATGAGAAAGCATTTTCTTTTTTTTTTTTTAAATCTTTGACTTCCTCATGGAGGAGTCTTCGTTCACTACGTACGATTCGGAGGAAGCAAATAGCGAGTTTCAACTTGCATATTGCTTTAATTTTTTAATAACGATCAGTGTCTGCATAGAATTTCAATGTCTCCCAGAATTTAGAGCGTGGAAGGATTTCCACCGAATTTTATAATTTTTTCAAAGTTTAGATTATAAACCTTTATCGAATTATAAACGTTTGAATTCTGGAGGAGTGGTCATAGCTTGCTCTTGAACGAGAGGAAAACCGTTAGTTCTTTGGAAATGAATTATTCAAAATTACCCGTGAACTCGGTTGCATCAGCGGGTTCTCCTGTCGCTGTTCCGGTCAAAATAACTCCATCGGACAAAAAAAATTCTGCCGCTTTGGCAGTTTCCGTCAAACTCACATCCGACGTTATCGAATGAGCACTGAAAGCGAATGACAAAATGTTACCACAGAGTTTTCCAAAAAAAAAAAAAAAAACATGGTTCATCACAGTTCCACAAAGTTTACGTCTGGGCTTCCCCTTTTCTTCGACTCAGCAGATGAAGACAAGATGGGATCAGAGATTTTTCGGTAAAAACGAACCAGTACACGCATTTCGATCAGCTCAAACATGGTGCAGATTAATTAATAAAAAATCCCAGCCAAGTCGATTTTACCTGTGTTTTTTCTTGATGTCCGTGAAAACGAGTATGTCATCGGCACCGATTTGTTTCCTATATCTGAGCAAAGAACCGCCACAAGCATCGGTGAAACCCTCATCGGCAACGTGGGAAAACACAAAACCTTCGGCTCGGATAAATTGAAAATTCGACGCCTGGGCAACGGCTATTGCTTGTGCATTTCCACCGGCTAGCACCTAAAATGTAAAAAATAGAAACCCAAATAGCGGAAAAAAAGGTCGTTGACAGATAACTTTTTTCGTTATTCCTACACCAAAGTATATCAAGTAAAGGGTGAAGATACCAAAGAAGAAAAAAAACGTTCGCGTTCGAAAAGTACTGAATTAATTTGTGAAATGGAAGAATGGTTCCTGCGGAAACCCAATTTACGTCTTCCCTGAAAATTTCAGGCGAAAAAAAAAAATCCGTTCAAAAGTTTCAGCGTTTTTAAGCTACCGGAAAATAAAAATATGCTCGTTTGTCACCGAATCAACCTTATACCCAAGATACCAGACTCGATGATGCAGATTATTTTACCTGAACACCGCAGGAAACTTTTTGGGGAATGATTTTTCGTACTTCGGTGCAAATTCTGGTCATCAAGGCTGTCGTGTCCGGCTGCAAGTATTTTTCCCGTACGTACGGAACGTCGTTCATATTTTCAACCAATATACCGTCCTACGGATGAAACATAAGCTTTTTGAATTCACGAATACTGCGAAATACGGTAAAGTTACTCATACGATTAGATATTGGATAAATTGTGACTATTTGCTCTTCGTGGGTCCAGTGGATGGTAGTCGAAGGAAGTACATTGGGAATGCGAGTGTGGTGTTCGTAGATGAGAAGTACACAACATTTTTAGCTTGCATAACGGTTCTCACTGAAGGCGATTTGTAGTATCAAAACCGACTGGGTATATTCAACCGAATACACAGATTGGAATGTTTCAAAAAGCTTAATTGAAGTATTTTGAGGATATTAAGGATGAGAGCTCAAGGACAAACATCCACTGAGTGCTTTTCTAGGGTTTAAATCACCGAAATTTAGGTCATAAACACTGAAAAAGCACCAACAAAATTTTAGTGTCGGAGCCACACCAGTGTCGTGCTTTTTCGGTGGCCGGGCTTTGTTCTTTCGGTGCTTTTTTTAGTGTGCGAACCTGCTAGGGTATTTTCGTGTCTGATGAATAGGGATCACTACTGAACTATTTTGCGACTTGGCTTTCGTGTTAACGAAATTATCATTCTGGGATGTAGGATTCGTATAAAGGTTCGTCTTTGAATAAGTCGGATCGATGTATCGAGTTAGTGAAGGTCGTAGGGCTTACCATACCGGTATCTTTGTATATTTCCGCATCGCGAAGAGCATCGTCGATCAGTTTCTGACAACTTCCCTCGTATCGGGGAGTGCCTGAAACCATAAGAAGCCAATCAGTTCCGAAAAGTTACCTTTCGTCGTTTCGAGGAGGCAGAAAAGATTCCATTATTCTCTATAAGGCCGGAAATACCTTTAGGAGATCGTGAAAAGTATTTCTTTTTTTTCTTCTGAAACGTTCTGAAACGTTTTCAGAAACTGCTCGTGTTGTAGCTCAAAAAGTTATCGACCGATTTCGACGAAATTTTGGGAGGTTGCTCTCGGTAATATTATCGGAAGGATGTGGTGATTTAAAGCCTATGATGGATTGATTATAGGCTTTGAATGAATTCTCAGGTCACGGATAATAATGCGTATAGACTGTTTTATTATCCGATTGTACCTGTATTTTACCTGGTAATGCACCAACGTGAATCATTCCTATGGCTGAACATCCACGTTTCGAAAAGATTTTCCGAAATCTCTGCATTTTTTCGAAAGTACGGGATTATGTGTTCGGAATGAAGCTGCAAAAATATTTTCAGGTTTTTTCAGGAAACTATTGACAGTTTATTTAAATCGATGGAATTTCTTTGGATTAATAACAATTATGATTGTAATACCGTTCCTACAGTCATTTAAGCATGTTAAAAATTACAGAACATACGGAATATATGTTAATTCAATTTTATTTGAGTAAACGTGTAGCTGCTAATAATTCCTCATCGGGATCATGCGAATAATGCCTCTAACTATAATTACTTATACTTACGTTACTAATGTATTTACTGAGGTACTTTATTGTTCGTCACGTCAAGTAACTATAACTACTTTACGTCACAAACAATAAAGTACCTCACTATACATAGTGTAGACACTTTTCAACTTGAATAATGTATAAGAACACTGCTTTAACTTTCAGGGACATGGAAATTAAATCGATTTAAAAATCGCCTATATATGTATATGAAATCAGTGCAGTCCGACTCTTGAAAAAAATGTTCGAAATTACATATGTGACAATGCCTCGTGATATTCAGATTGCCTTTTATGGTATATTCTCGAAACGAATTTAAAACATGTAATGATTGTTTTTTTCTTTTTTTTTTTTGGGAATGTTAATAAAACGATTACAACTGATGTATTGATTTATATTAATCGCGTTCCAAATTCGATTGTCATTCAATATTTGAGCTTACTAAAAATATATTGCTGAATAAATTGAGTTTTTTCATTATTAGTATTATTTATTCAGCAAAAAATATATTGCTGAATAAATAATAGATATCTTTCATGATGATCGAATTACACGAATAGTAACGAATAATATATTATCATAACAAAATGTTCGACGAATAATTTACGTTTTTCCACGATTCACTTTCTTGAACCTTGTGAAAGTTCTGACTTTTGAACGAAGCTTCAGATTGCTTTGAAATTTTTACAACATATTCTTATTATCATCACCGATCGTGTGAACCACAGAAACAAAAATTTCAATGACACAAAAAAAAATATTAAAAATAAAATACCCACAGAAAATTGAGTGAAAAAATGTTAAGTTTCGAATTTTTATTATAATAATTTTTTTTCAATAATATTGTTGGTTCACACTGAAGATACATTCATTATGCAATTATAAATATGTTCATTTTGTTTTTCAGACATCCACATCGATGCCGTGAACTTTCACCATCAACGTGGTCGCAAAAAAAAAAATACATTGCTTTATTATGTAATATCTCCGCCATTTGTTAATATTTCTGATTTTGTTTTACATATACTCAACCATGTGCATGAATGATCTGTAAAAAAATATCAATGTCCGCGTCATTTGTTTCTTAACCGGGTCCAGAAAAGTACCTTCGAAAATCGTTGAAATCGCTAAGGCCTTAAGGGATCGATTTTGAATGATTTCAACTATACTCCGATACACAAAAAACAAAAAGAAGACCTCAATCTTACAATTTTTCATAAACCAGACGAGTCTCGACACGAACGAAAAAAAAAAAACTCGATTCCACGGTAGAACTGTCTAGAAATTGAACGCAACTTTCGAGTTCCACGAACTCGGTTTGTATATATATATATATATGTATTGAATGACCTACACGTAATGCGACACAACGAAACCTACACACACGAACACAACAACGTTCGTCGCGCCATGATCAACGCAATGATGATAAATAAATGCTTATCCAGTCACGTGACGTCCTTTCAAATTTCGCATTTCATTCAATGGGGGAGATCCAGCCGGGCGATGACGCTGCGCCGAGTTATAACACCTTAAAACCTTCATGGCGAAAAGTTCGATGCATGACATAACCTTAAACGTTAATTCGTTGGATAATAATCGTCAGTATTGAAACAAACGCATATTCGAACGATGATGATAATTGTTTTAGGTTAAAATGATGGATTTTGTCGTCGGTTCTCGAATGTTCCGGCGTTGAAAGAGAAAAGAAAAGAGTCATGATTCGACGGTGGCGAATCGATTGCACCCCCTTGCGTCAGCCGCTGGAACGTTTTTCGCTACGAGTCATCGATGCGCCGGCGGACACCCGGTATATAAAAGTCCACGGAGCCGCTCTGCGACGCAGTTGGACCATCGACATTGTTCGACACTATCGCAACGTCAAGCAATTGTTTTTTTTTTCGTGTGTTTTTATTTCTTGTTTCCCATCGATCGAGGAAGTTTGACAGAGTCCGATTAATTATCACGTTTTGTTGAAGCATTTTGCTTCGATTTTAATTGAAAGTACGAAAAAGAGGACGTGAAAAAATTGTAAAAAATGTCGCGTACGGTGAGCTTTAAGGTGTACATGACAAAGGCCGATGATAATTCGGTTAAGGAAGTTCGACGTTTTGGCATAGAAGTCGATGTCGTAACGAATTTCATGTATCTTCGTGAAAAAATTCAAACGATATTTCCATCGCTCAGGGGCAAACGTTTTACCATATGTTGGAAAGGTACGTAAACGTTTTTTTTTTTTTTTTTCAATTTTTTTTATTTCGTTTTTATTTATTTATTTATTTTTTTTTTCATGTTTATTGAGGGTCACTGATGGGCATGAACTTTGTGTGACGATGTACAATTTTATTTTCACAATTATTTGTCGGACGCCATTTTGTTGATTAATGTCACTGGGAAAAATTGTTGCTTTGGTTCGATTATTTGTCGATAATTGTTGGTTAGAATGTAATGTGAGAGTTAGATTTTCGTGGCCCTAAGATTTGATGCACTTTTCTTGCGTGACATTTCGAATAAATCGCAAAAAAGAGAGTAACAATTTTCGATATATCGATTTGTTTTCGAGATATCGAATTTTTTGTTTTGATATAGAATTTTTTGTATTTACCGTAAAGATTTCCGGGTCAGGGGGGAAGAGGGCGCCACCTGGTGGTCGATTTCCATAGATTTTGACGTTGATGAGCGAAAAAGCGAGAATAAAGCAATTTCGATATCTCGCTCGGGTTTCGAGATATCGAACTTTGTTTTGGTTCGAAATTTGAACGAAATTTGAAAAAAAAAAAAAAAAAAAACAATCATTCGAGCTTCTGTGAATTTTATTAAGATATCTGACCTGGGTAGTTGTTGATTAATATTCAACAGAGCACGATAATTATCAAACTGAAGAACAATAGAAATGTCGATGAATAAAATAATTGAAAATTCTATTACTCACATCGGCTCTTATGGACAATGCTGAATGATGAATTATATATATGAAACGACTTGTACGGCTTACGGACAGTTTTTCTCGATGTATAATTTTTTTTTATGATTCATTCGCGTCTGGAAAATTTAACATAATTTTAGGTTATCCGAAGTTGAGAAAAATATACTTCAGCTTTGCAATTTCACAAGCGGAATGAAATTCTGTTGAGACGACGGACCACGTTTCTGATTACCGAAGAAACAGTGCTAGAAACATTGGCTTGGAAAGCGCGAGATAACGAGTCGGAAACGTAGTCCGTCGTCTCGATGCGTCATAGTTATTCATTTGGACGATCGCTGTGACTGTGCCGGACGGCGAGGAAACTGATAAAATTTCACTATCGATGCGGGAACAATACCAAGCATTTAGATACAAACATATATTTGAGCAAAAAATACGAATCCGAAACATCCGGATCTGAAAAATCTTGATCACAACTGCTTCGCGAATTCCGGAAAAATTCATAACCGTCAAATATTTCCAAACGGATGTTATTCCATCACGCATCGCATTTCATCTTCTATCCAAAAAAAACTTTCAAGCGGCCTAATTTTCTATACTTCTATTATTCTAATACTCTGACACACGCGTCGCAAATCCTCGAAACATTGCAATTTGAATTATTACAGACGAGGACGGCGACGACATAACCATCTCCAGCGACGAAGAATTGTCCATAGCCATGAACGAAACTGCGACCAGCGACATTCGCAAGATCTACGTACAGTTGCATTCCGACTATCCGGTTCAATCGGACCAAGGTCCGTTGCACGTAGGCATAACTTGCGACGGTTGCGACAGTCAGGTTAGCGGCTATCGCTACAAGTGCGTTCAATGTCCGGACTACGATTTGTGCGTGGAGTGCGAGGGTCGCGGAATGCATCCCGAGCACTGCATGATACGCTTGTCCACGCCGTTGCAGTGGAAACCCCACATGGGCAAATGTTTGGCCAGTCACGTCAACAAATTTGTGAAACGTGCGCAGTCGTGCAAATCCGCGGACGACGATGGAAAAAGTTGCAACTATCGTCGTGGCAATAAGCACGGTGGAAAATCACGTCACGGCGCCGACGGTGCATCTTGGTTGGACACGTTTGCGGTTTATTTGGACGAATGGGCCAATCTGCCGGGCGAGTGTCCCGCCAAGGAACCCACCAAGCCGGACGATGCCAAAAAAACCAACGACGAACAAAAGAAAACCGAAGACGCAACCAAATCGGTCGAATCGAATTTTGCTGGGTCCGACGAAGTCTGTCCGGTGGGTGAGGTACTGAAAAATTTGGGTCTCGACGCTGCGATCTCTCAGTTCTTCCATCCCATCGTCAACATGCACAATTCGGCTGGCAAAACTGAAAATCCAACGTCCACCGCTTCGACGTCCACCACGCCGACGGTCAATGACGAGGAAACCAAAGTCACAGCCGGCGGGGAGGCTGACGATACCAAATCCAAATTTCCAGGCGAAGGCATGACACTCCGACGAACACCGGTCGTCGATGCCAATTCCATTGTCGACGATGGCAAACAATCGACGGAGAAAAATTCCATCGAGACGGAACTCGGATGGACCATGCTCAATGGTCATGAGAGTCCCGCTGGGAGTCCGAACTCTGCTGTGACGACGTCGACCGGCGCTGTGCCCAAACAGGTATGGAACGATTGTCTCATTTACGGAAACGTTTTGTTACGATTTTGATGAAAAAAAAAAAAAAGAAAGAAAAATTTTTTTCGAACAGTTGATATTTCTACTTTTTTTTTTTTTTTTTTTTTTCATTTGTAGGTATGTTCGATGTTGAGGAGAGGGGGGAAGGTTAATTCAATACAGAAAAAGCATATCGTCGATAATTTTTTTTTTTTGACGACACAGTTTATTTATATATTTATTTCTGTAATTAGTACATGATGAAGTAATATTTGATGAATTTTTCAATGAAATTTTCGATAATTTTTATGAAAAAAAAATGAGCCATTGAAAGCGAATCTTCGCGGACGTCTAAATGGCTCATTTTTTTCATGAAAATCAATACAAATTTCATAGAATATTCTTCAAAGCTTACTTCATAGTGTAATAATTATAGAAATAGATATATTAACTGTAATATTTTTTTAACTGTATCGTCAAAAAAATTATCGGAAGCTTACTTGAGATTTTGACACAATAATCTTGAGATATTATTCATTCAGTTGGAAAATTATTTTTAAAAATCCAACAAAAAAAAAAATCTTAATACTTTACCCCGCCTTTAAATATTGAAAAAGATATTTCGTGGATAGATAAAATGCGACTCGAAAAATAGATTCAGGCTCTTATACACCTCATATGACCTCAGAAGCTTCAATTATATTTTTAATTGTAATTATCGTCGCCAAACAAAAACGACAACACGAACACTAACACAATAATAATTTATGCAAATTACAGTCGCAACCGTCAGCCCCGGCAGAAGCATCGTCGAAGCCGATTTATCCGTCGCTGCCGGAAAAACAGCCGACCGAAGAGTCCGAGATTCATCATCCGAATCCGACGATCCAAAAAGCCGTGGAAAGCATGATTCAAATGGGATTCTCTAACAACGGCGGCTGGTTGACAAACCTGTTGGTGTCCAAAAGTGGAGACATCGCTGCTGCTCTGGACGCCCTTGCTCCTGCAAATCGCTAAATATTTCGTAATATTCCCCGAAAAAAAAAAATTGAATATTACAAATATTCAAATTATAATTCGTTAGACGCGATTCGTTAGTGGAAAGGCGTTTACGATAAACTTACACACATTCGGACTGTACGACAAGAATGAATTACCTATTCCGTAGATCCTAATTGCTTGTTCTTGTGGTTGCAGCAAAATAATCGATATCTTCAAATGTATTGAAAATAAATTGTTCGAAAAATATTTCTTCAACATTTGTTATTATTATCATCGATCGACGATTTGAGAAAATTGGATACAGGACGATAAAAAAGGTACGAAAAAAATTGTTGGCGAATTTAAAAACGATTTTTTGGGGCGAGTGATGAAGATTGAAAATTTGTTTCACGAAAAAAAATTGAATTTTTTAGATGACTCAGCCCGATCAATGGGCTTAAACATTTTTTTTTTATGTTAGAAATTATCTCACTGGGATAAATCGTCAAGATTTTTCTTTAAAAACACATTTTATTCGTTTGCATATGCACGTGTATACATATATTTATTTATATATATACACACACACATGGAATGTAATGACAGTGAGATGTATAACGCCGAGCATATAACGAGACCCCTTAATATACTCATAGACCAGATTTCTTATGGCATTTGTTTTCATTAAAAATTTTCATGCATTTATATTTCATGCTTTCACTGTTCGTTTGTTTTTTTTTCTCATAGTACCAATTTTACTGACTATCTACCGAGCTGTAATGCATGTATTCCTTTATCATAGATACGAGTTTACAAGAACGAAAAGAGCAAAATATATAGATTGAAGAAAAAAAAACAATTTTTTAATAACATTTTTTTTTGTAATTAATAAAAAATAAAAAAAACCTAAAAAAGCAAAATTGTTACAAGCTGTGCAAGTAAAACACGCATCGACGGCCGTACGGGAATAAATCATAACGAAAAGGAAACAGAAGAAAATAAAAATTTGGATAAGCTGATAATATTTTCTAAAAAAAAAAAAAAAACTAAGCGCAGTGATTGAAATACAATAAGTAACTCGTTCGACATTTCCCATTACCTTTTAGCTAAACGTTATACGTAATATTTAATTACAATGTTTTTTTTTTTTTGCTTTTTTTTTTTTAATGGGAGATACGGGGTCCGGGTTAGTACAATTGTTCTCATAATGATTAGTATCGTAATTCGCAATTGCTTGACACATGTCCTAAGTATACAAACAGTTCACGCGTTATAATAATTTTTTAAAAACTTATATCGAATATTTATATATTTTTATTTATTCCTCTGTTGTTTCGTTTCATTTTGTTTTTTGTTTTTTGTTTTTTTTTTTGCATTACTCGGCGATCATGTTGGTTTTGTTCCAGTCTTGGAATTATTTTCCAATCGCTTGTTTCCTTTTGTAAAATTCGTTCCTACGTATTGTGAATTACACGGTCAAAAAAAAAAAAAAAAGTCAATTCCCATTGAACGTTCATCCCGCTTTGTCCATGAATTTCGTAATCACCATGGCTCTTAACTTTATTCCCTTCTCGACACGTACAAAGTACCGTTGGAATGGAAATATTTAATCGTCCAATTAAGGGGACTCAAGCACCTAAAAAATGAAAAGAATTTTTTTTTTTCTTGTGACATGATGAATCTAATTTTTATTCTATTTTATTCCAATGAAATACCTGTACTCAGCTGTCTTTTAGCATTTTTTTCATTGCCATATTAAGCATCTGAACGCTGTAAGATTTATCACAAAATTTTTCACTCGTCGTAGCTTTTCGACCATACGACTCAGCGGATTTTCAATTCCGACGTCTCATTTTCTTCGTGACAGACCTCATTCTCAGATGAGTGCGGGGATTTTTTTTTCCACGCTCTCTGGACATTGTGGCAACCTATAACGTGAATGAAAAAACAAGTTTTCTGTAATTTTTTTGGATAAACAGTTGAATAATGGGTTACCATAAATTCATTTCACCTCGCGTCCCAAATTCCTCACACTCATTCAAGAATGCAGTCTGTCACGAAGAAAATGAGACGTCAGAATTGAAAATCCGTCGAGTCGTATGGTCCAAAAGCTGCGACGAGTGAAAAATTTTGTGACAAATCTTACAGCGTTCTAATGCTTCATATGGCTATGAAAAAATTTGAAATGATAACTGAGTATAGGTATTTTATAATGGTAAAATCGATTTTCAATTTGGATTGACCATGTCTCAAAAAAAAAAATTGTTATCTAATTTTTAAGGTGACTCAGCCCCCTTAATTAGTCAGTCGCATTGGAATTTACAGCAGGGTTGGGCGAATATTCGCGATTCGTTAAAGTAATTTCATTCGTTGATTATTGAATCGGAATTTACGACGTCGATACAATATAATCGCACATCCCCAATGTAATCAGCAGTTTCCTCAAAATTTCATCAACAACATATTTATTTTTTTCTTTGTTATTTTTTATTTTTCATTTTAATCGTAATGGTTTTTTTTTGTTTTTGTTTTATTGTAAAAACAAATGCACGCTCTACAACCGTTGCATTTTCATCGGGAATTATTCGTTTTTAAAATGTTTTTCTTTTTTTTTTCATTTATTTATTCATTTATTATTTTTCTTTTTATTCGTGACTTACAGATACAAATTTCGTTCGTTTAACTATTACTTCGCATTTATTAATATGTATTCGGGTTTCGGGTATTTCATCGTATATAAAATGCACGTACAAACTCGCGTATGGCATATTTCAATAATAATAATAATAATAATAATAATAATAATAATAATAATAATAATAATAATAATAATAATGACGTAGGTCGTAAAATATTAAAATATATAAAAACGAGAATTCGGTGGCTACGCGCATTGACTAAAAAAAAAACGTTTGTCAGGATGATCTGCCGATGGCGATTTACAAATACAAAAAAAACTTATCAGTTATAATGATGGGAATGAATTGTGTTTTAAATGCGTTATTTATTTATTTAATTTTTCATTTCTTCTTCTTCTATTTTTTTCTTTTTCTTCCTTCCTGCAATCACAATTCGTGATAATCTTCAGTTTCGCGCGAATCGTTGGAAAAATTGTTTGTCGCAAACATGGACAAAGAATAATAATGATGAACAAATGGTTTAGACCTTCATTTTTTAATTTTTAATTTTTTTTTTTTTTCACTGATGATAAATCTATGAATGGCAATGAATTCATCGTTGGATCATATCAAGATGAATAATGAACAAACGATGAGAGATTCCGATTGTGTTTTACCTCGTTTGTTCGAAAAAGGGTTCGTTTATTCGTTCGTTCGTTTGTTTTTTTTTCAGAATGGACAAACACATGAAAGTCAGCTTATTTCGTTTTATCACAATTTTCATTTTTCATTACGTTTCGTTTTTTTTTTTTTCAATTTTTTTTTTCCTTCTTTACGTTAATAAATCTCACAATTTTCTCGATTACGCAAGTCAGAGAGCTAATTGGACTAGGGAGGCGATTACTTTTCTTTTTTTTCTTGCAATTTTGCATTATTTTTATTTTTTTATTTTATTTTTTTTTTTTTTTTTTCACGCTTCATTCACGAAGCTGCACAATCGTCAATTAATCGCATCATTATACTTTAGTCGTCATGGACATTGCCACTCGTCGTTAATTTTAATTAGTTATACTAGAAACGATCACTGCGTCTCATCGCTCCCTCTCTCTCTCTCTCTCTCTCTCTCTCTTTTTCTCTCGCTTTCTTTCTCTCTCAATTCTTTTTTTCCGTTTCCAGATACGATATACGAAGATACAAACATAGAACTTGTTTTATAAAAAAATGAAAAATGTATATATATATTTAAAAAAACATAGAACGAGAATAAATGATTGAACGATTTTCTTTCCAATTTATTTTTCATCACCGACAATCGTCGAACGTACGTTGTCCCATCCCTATTGCATTAGTTTGTATAATAACTATTGTCTGAGACTAACATAATCCTTACACGAAAAAAAAAAACTAGTTTATTTATTTTAAACATTTTTTTTTTTCAAAATCATTTAGAAATAACAATATTGTCGAAAAAAAATGTTGAAGGAATTGTAAAAGTAAAAAAAAAAAAAAAAAAAAGAGAAAAAAACCATCTGAATATTTTTTCATTAAAACATCAATGTCGTCATTCGGAAATGATTCTACAAGAACAGACACAGACTATGGAAATACATTTTTTTTCACTCAAATTGAATTAAAATTTTTATGAAATTTTTTTTTTTTTTTTTCAAAAATCTCGTTTCATTTTTCAAATGTGTTTCATGTGCACACGGATGCAAACGAGTTTGCAATTGGTTTTTTCAGACGCGGGAGAACTCACTCGCGGCCACGAAAAACAAAAGTTATCCATTATGATTGGAACCTTTTTTTTGTTTTTTTTTTCTTTTTCTATTACGTTGCTTCGGCAATTTGTTGTTTCGTACGAATTCGACGTTTGTCGGACACGAAAAAATGTATCTTTCGCGCGTGTGCGGCAGCCCTATTGCATTTCAATTATATATTGCATACTTACGGATCTAATGACTTATGGAATAGCCCCGGACAACGCGGTAAATCGATGGGGCGGCGGGGTGGGGGGGGGGGGGGGGGGACTCGACAGATTTTTCATCGATAAACGAAAAATTATTTCGTTCTATTTTTCACTGAGAATCATCGCGTCATTGCCGTTACGGTGAAGTGCTCTTTTTCAATGTGGTCTTAATGTTGTTTTATCGTTCTAACTTCTGATCCTCCAATTTAAAAAAAAAAAAAAAAAAAAAAAAGTGAGATTATGTACTATCGTCGTCTCTTGCAACTCATTACCACCGATTTTTGCTTCCATTCGAAGAAACGCCATTGATCCTCATGATACTATATATATATATATGTGTGTATATATATAATTTTTTTTTTATTCGACTTTAGCATTTTTTTATTATTTTCTTTATCAAACGTAAAAGAAAAAAATATTACTTTGGATTACATATATAAATATCCAAAGTAATATATATTTTTTCTTCACTTCTGAAAGACCATACCAATTTACGTTTGATAAAGAAAAAAAATATTTAAAAATGCTGAAATCGAATAAAAAAAAAATGAAAAAAAAAATGAATTTAAAAAAATGTCTAAAACTTGGATTTCGCATTTTCGTTTGTTCTTAAAAAATCATTGAGTTCGTTGCACAACTCACTCACCATGAAATCAATCAAGAAGTTGCAAACAGTCCACAGAATGACGTTCGTTAAAAAATAACCGTAATTTTTCGAATTTCTCCGCTTCTCGAAAATTTCAATCTTCGACATTCGTATTTAAAATTTGCGGGGTAATGAAAAATGTAAAAATTCACCACTAACCAGACTTGAGCTGCTGCAAACCTTTTTAGTTGCCGCGGAAAATATATATATATATATATATATATATATATATATATATATATATATATATATATAAAAGAAAAAGTGAATCGAAATAAACTAATTCGTCAGTTTGTGTTCAAGTATAAAAAAATATAGAAAAAAAATAAAAAATAAGAGTAAAAAAATTGAAAAATTAAAAAAAAAAGCACTTATACTATGAGTGGGCCCGTTGCATTATTTCATCGACGCGAAACAATGTTTAAATTGCGAATGAAAAACGCTTCGATTCGTGATTTTTTTTTTCTTTCTTTTTTTCTGTTCTGTTCTCTTCGTCGCAATTTTCATATTTTCCTAACAGTTGTCACATAAATTCTTTCAAATTCGCTGTTTTTTTTCCCCATGTCTCTCTCACTGATGTTCGGTGACCCCAAAAAAAAAAAAAAAAAAAAAAAAAAAATGTCGACGACAAAATTGTTAAACGGGGATTTTGCAAAATCCCTTTCCGAGTCCAGCACGAAGAAACAATTCGGGATGGGGGATGGTTGAATCGTCGTTAACGAATATCCATCTTATTTTCCATCCTTTTCCTTCTCCTTGTTTTCATCGACTTCCTTGTCCTTCTCCGCCTCATTTTCCTCCTTCTCGGCCTTCTCCTTGTCGCCCTCTTTCTCCTCTTTCGTTTCCTTGGTGTCTTCCTTGCTGCCCTCGGTCGTTCCACCCGATTTCTCCTTCTTCGGCAGATGGGTGTTCATCTCCAGACTCGTGCACATTTCCTCCCAATCCGGGAAGCATCGTTCCTTCATTCGCGAACAATGGCCCACCAGGTTCGGACAATTTTCTTGCATAAAGTCGCGCAGGGTGTACGGAGTCTCCTTCTCGATGTAAAGAATTTGGGCGAGATGCGCGAATGCCGCCACGTCCAACTGATTAAACAGAAAAAAAAAAATTAGGCGACGATGGCGACGAGAGTCAAATTATTGTTCAAGTTTTTATTTTTTAAATTTTATTTTTCAACAATGCCAAGGAGTTAATTAAATTATTATTTTTGATGGTTGCAATTTGCCAATTATTTTGATGGTGGCCAATGATTGTTTTGAATGGTTTTGATACCGAGCTTTTCGACTATAAAAAGAATCTAAACCAAGTTTTTTACATTTTTTTTTCAAGGCCTTATTTACGAGAAAAATTTTTAAATTTATCTTTTTTTTATTTTTTAAAATTTTTATTTTATTAGATTGAAAGGTTAGGAATATTTTGAGCTTTACAGAATTGTAAGATTTTTAAAAATTGTGAAGTTACAGAATTTGGAGCGTGAGAAAGCCGTTTTTTTGAGCCACGATTCACTTTTTTCAACCTTGTGAAAATTCTAACTTTTGAACGAAGCTTCGGATCGCTTTGAAACTTTTACAACATGTTCTTAGTATCATCATCTATAGTGTGAACCACAGAAACAGAAAATTTCAATGACACAAAAAAATATGAAAAATAAAATGGCGATGGAAAATTGTGTAAAAAAAAGTTAAGTTTCGAATTTTTATTGTAATAATTTTTTTCTCAATATAATAGACTTTTCCCCGAATTCCCGGGAATGAAATGCAAAAATTACAACTCACCGTTGTCGGCTCATCGCCGAAGAAGAATGGTTTGTCGGAAAGCATATCGCAGAGCACCTTCAAGTCGTCGCAACCGAATTGGGCAACCTCTTCCGGAGTGTGGGTACCCATTCCTTGAGCCTTGACTTTTTTCGCACCCTGACAAACACAATAGATGCAATTAGTATATAAAAAAAATTGTTTAAAAAAATATTTAAAAATAAAAAAAAATTAGAGAAAAAAAAATATTTTAAAAAAATGTTTGACGATGATTTTACAAATTTGTTGAATTTAAAACGAATAATTGGCAATTAATGAGTTCAAACGAACAAACAAAGAATGTGACAAATTTCCAACTGATTTTTTTTTTTCGAAATTAAATCAAATTATTTATTTTCATTTTTTTGAATTATCAAGTTATTCGTGAACGAATGTGACTTTTGAATGAAATTTCACGTTCATCGTCATTGTCGTTGAATTAAGTTTTTTTTGGTTTCGATGATTTATTTTTATGTTTCGATGATTTATTTTTATGTTCCGATTATTTATTTTTATGTTTCAATGATTATTTTTTTTTTCAACGACGATAATTCATTTGGCGATGTGAAAGAGACGGAATGAAAAAAAAAAATCGTTCGAGCGTGAAATTAATTTGGATAATTTTTTTTTTTACATTCTCACCTTTCGACCGAACGTGAATTTAAAGAAAATACTCAAAAGCCGTTCGGGAATTCGAGTTCCCAGAGCGTGTTGCAGATTGACTTTGTAACCCTTGAAAACCAGATCGACGTTCTTGGTGCGCCAACAAGTGATGACCCATGCGAGATGATTCTCGATCATCGAAATCATCGCGTGGGACACGCTTCGTTGTTCGGTCGTAAGACATGCGTCCAAATCTTTGCCAAACTTTTGGCCCAAATCGCGAATGATTATTTTGCTGTCGCCAATCTCCTCGCCGTTTAGCTCGACGAATGGCAATTGACCTTTCTTCGAACGGAATTTCATCTTGTGATCGACATTCTGTGAAAAAAATTTAAAAAGAAACAAAATTAATAAAAATGAAACTTGCATTATTTTTTTTTTTCGATTAGAATGAACGGTTGAGAATATTCTGAGCTTTACAGAATTAGAAAATTTTGAAAATTGTTAAAGTTACAGCATTTGGAGTCGTAACATCAAAGTTACAGCATTTGGAGTCGATTCATTTTTTTTTTTTTTGAACCTTGTGGAGGTTCTAACTTTTGAACGAAGTTTCGGATCACTTTGAAATTTTTACAACATATTTTTAGTATCGTCGCCTATCGTGTGAACCACAGGAACGGAAAATTTCAATGAAATAAAAAAATATAAAAAATAAAATATCGACGGTAAATTGAGTGAATTTTTATTGCCAGAAAAATAGGTCAATTTCGGGAATTATTATCTCAAAAACTATTGGTCCGATTGAATTCGAGTTGGTTTTATTCGAAAGTGTATACATTGAGGTATGTTGACGAATTTTTGTTTCAATGTTTAGTGAATGGGAGCGCTGTTATTCCGGCCGGTGTAAAATAACTTTTTCAAAGTCGGTTCCCACTTTTTTTCAGATAACGGATTGACCGATTCCTTTGAAATTTGGACCCAATGTGCACGGATAGAAAATGAAGTTCGGCACGTAGGATTTTTTTTTTCAAACTAATTTATTTATTTTATTATCAATCACCAAAGTTCGTAAATTGAGGTTTAAAAGTGAATTTCAACTTCAATCAAGCGCCATTTTGTGAAAAAAAAAAATCCTACGTGCCGAACAGCTCGAGACGTTGCACTTTGCGAATCTTCTCGAAATTTGTTGTTTCGGACCAACCGACTGCCGGAAAAAGTGGGAACCGCAAAACCGTGCCGACGACAAAGTTATTCAACGCCGGCCGGAATAACAGCGCTCCCATTCACTCTACATTCAAACAAAAATTCGTCAACATACCTCAATGTATGTACTTTCGAATGAAACCAACTTGAATTCAATCGGACCAACAGTTATCGAGATAATAATTCCCAAAGTCACCTATTATTCCGGGAAATCCACACAGATTCGGTCATTGCCCCCGAACTTCTCATTGAAACGCAATTAATGAATAGCGTGATAAAAACAAGATGAATGTGGGAATGTCGGACAACCGGGGACATTGTACTGTTACTCACACTGACCGTGACGGCGTGCTAAATACGGCCGAGAGGTCGACGACGAGAGTTGCCGCGGACTTAGATACGAAACATTAGCCGTACGAGAATGAGGAATCTCTTTCACCGCAGCAACGAACAACTACGGTCATTGTGTACGATCATCGAGAAAAGTCGAATTATCGTCTCGACTAACCGATTAACCGTGAGATCTTTTTTTTTTTTTTTTTTTTAATTTTTTTTATTAATCATTCATCCAAACTCATGCCAGTTGATTTATCAACGTTCCACAGATTATTTTTAGACGATTCACGATGCTCAAGAGCTTAATAAAGCTCAATTTTCAAATAGAGATTTATTTGGGAATTTTGCGAAATTTTTCACTCAAGAAAAATAAATTCTAGATCTTCGGGTAGTTTTTAATTAATTACGCAACTCAGTTGACTCGGTTTTATTGAGCTATCGACGTTTTTATGATTCCATAAAAAAAATTAGAAAAGAAAATTAAAAAAAAAAAAAAAACACTAATGTCAATAATTAAGTTTTCCTTCGATAGTCAAATTAGCTTAATATTGAAATTAAATTCTTGATTATTTGCATAATTTTCATTCATTTGTTTATGGTGATAACGGAAATTCTTGTTAAAAACTTATTTGAATAAGAACTGAAATTCATTTTTCACTGGTTCTTAAAAACATGAAAGAGATTAAATGAATTTATGAATAACGAAATGAACCTATTGTTCAACTTTTTATCCAAAAGAATTGCAGAAAACTTGTGTTTTTATTTACGTTATAGGTTGCCACAATGTCCAGAGAGCGTAGAAAAAAAAATCCTCACACTCATCCGAGAATGTAGTCTGTTACGAAGAAAATGAGACGTCGAAATTGAAAATCCGTCGAGTCGTATGGTCAAAAAGCTGCGACGAGTGAAAAATTTTGTGACAAATCTCACAGCCTTCAGATGCTTCATATGGCTATGAAAAAATTTGAAATGATAGGTGAGTCTAGATATTTTATTAGGGTAAAATCGATTTTAAATTTGGATTCGTCATGTAACGAAAAAAAAAAAAATTCCCATTCCCCAAAAAAAAAAAATATTTTTTAGGTGACTCAGCCCCCTTAAATTGAACATTAATATTCAAAACAATACGATGTGATCGATGGAATAAAATGAAAGAGTACAAACCTATTATTTTACAAATGAAAAATTATGGTAACGAACGAAATTATGAATTATGAATGAAATTATTGAATAATTCCTTATCGAATTATTAATTCGTTCAAAAAATTCGGCCGATCTGCGATCGTTTCTACAATTTACTTTTCCAAACGTTCGAACAAACTAATGGACAATCCAACGAAATTGGATTTTTCATCAATCGGGTTGATGACCGTCTGTCATCGTCAAACAGGACGTAACGCGTTAAAGTCTCATTGCTAATTCCTCAAGCCTGCGTTCATCGTCAATCACGTTATTAGCAAGTTGCGTAGGCAAACTTTAAGTAGACGGTTCAGTAAATTATTGGACGTGGTCACGCGTCGCGAATGACCGCTGTCTCAATTCTTCGTTGAATCGTACGGTCAAGCTTTTCGCCGGATGCCCGACGATTGCTCGTGGTATTTGGATTGCACTTCATGGACATCGAAAAATATCAGAAATTATTGAAAATTTGAGGAACGATAGTTCTCGTTGGAATAAATAATGCATGAATTATTTCAGAATTTTGTCACTAAATAATTTAGTAGTTATGAATTTATGAATTTACGGGGATTTGACACAGTCGCTTATGGAGAAAACAGGTTGTGCAGACGTCGATGGTTGCTAAATGAATGGAACTGAATGTAAGTGAATATTAAAAATATTGTATCATCGAGATTTAGGATCGAGCGATTGATTGCGCTGAGTTTCAAACGAATCGACTACGTGGTTGTCGATAAATTAATCAAAGCAATGACGGAATATCGCATTTTTGTGAATTGTCACCGTTGAAACAGTTGCAAACAGGTGTACAGTCACTGACAAAACCTCAGTCGAGCACATGCCAAAATCGTCGAATTTGACTTGAATTATCATTGGAAGTGGAAAATTAACATTACCGAGTGTTAATTTATTATCAGTTCAGCTATTTGTAACGCTAAACATTTACGACATGGTCCAGATTGGTAAATCTACGATTCACCCATTTTGGACAAACTTTTTGCCAGATGATCCATCCAGTAAAAATTTATATCGTGATGGCCTTCGAAAATACCAGTCCAAAACGATAAAAATTCATAAACGTTTTTTTTTTTATTTCTTATTTATCATTTATCACTGAGCAAGTAGGTTTTAACGAGAAAGTAGGACATTATTGTGGTACACACGTTTTTAATAACTCGCGTAAAAGTCCAAGTCTCTTGTAAACGACGAGTCTTCGTGGTGTATATAGGACAATTCACGTCGAATCAAGCGATTCGAAAGTCATTGAAAATTCTTTGAAAACTTTTCGACACGTTGATGATAATTCAATTTTGGTTATTGCAAGTGGCTGTATTTTTTTTATTTTTTTTTGTTTTCGAACATGCCGAAAATTTGATGTAAGTATTGAGGCCTTATGTTCGCGAAAAATTTCAAAATTTTTCACTTTTTTCAATTATTTTTGATTCCATTAGACCTAACAGAGAGAGAGAGAGAGAGAGAGAGAGAGAGAGAGAGAGAGAGAGAGAGAGAGATGGGAAACAAACGCACAACGTTGCCATGTCTACTGGATCACGACCAACTCCTCATATAAACTCTATTTTCCCAATGTTTATCTGCTTATTATTATCATCACAGTCTCCTGATCTCTACTGTCAAGTGCCCAAAATGTTGTCCGAATATTCAACTTGCAGCTCAAGTCTTTTCATTAAAATCTAACGAGGACTTTTTGTATTATATCAAATTGACCGTGATTTTCCACAAGTCTCCATGTTAAACGTTCGAAAATAAAAGTGTCGATATATTTTTTCTCGCGCTCCGGAAAACCATAAAAATTTAACCGAACCTTTTTCTTATCAATACCCATAAGTACGCCAAGTTTCATGAAAATCTGACGAGGAACTCTCTTATGGAGGGTACTAACTTAAGGACCTAGGACATTGGAAGCAGTGTGTGCGCTATATAGCGCAGTCGCCAGTCGTCGGACGAACAAAGAAACGTATATACACTAAAAGGAATGAGTATGAAAACGAGTGAAGATGGAAGAAGATGGTGTCTCCGTGGGGCGGCAAAATGGGGAACGTGGGGGCAAACGTTCGGTTGTGAAAAGGGGTGGGGAAGGGGAAGGGGGGGGGTGAAAGTGAGCAGGGAGTGGAGACAGGCCGATGAACTCGCGGAAAGCAGCTTCCGTTGCGTAGCAACGAGGCTCTCCCTACTACCATGATACTCTCTCTCTGCCCCCCCTCCCCCTCCCTGCCCCCCCTCCCTCTTTCCAGGTTCTTCGGGTGCTATATAGCAGCTGTGTGTTCGTCGTGTAGCCGGGAACGTGTATGGTTGTGTGTTATGGCTCTCTCGTCAGTGGTATTGATCGTGGGGCTGCTGCCCCGCGCATTTAAGGGCGGGGTAAGGTATTAACATTAAAAAAAAAAAAAAAAAAAAAAATTATCAAAATCTACTGGACAACAATCGTTTCAAAATTTTGCACACTACTTTTTCACATGATTCGCCAGGTATTGTCGAGAGCTTTTTTTTCTTTTTTTAATGACTATTAATTTTACAGCAAGAAATTGGCTGATTTTTATGGCGAAAATCGGTTTTTTTTTTTGCTTCCAAGTGCTACGAAAAAGGGAGAAAACGAATGAAAAAAAAATCTTCTCGTGATTATCTCGAGAAATATCTTTTCTGACGAATGCATTTTGATTTTTTTTTAAATTTTGTTTCAGATGATTATTTTATAGGTGCTTTCGGAGATTCACTGTCATCCGCTTGATTTTGAATATTTTGGAACGAATATTTGGGAGAATATTGTTTGAATGTTGTATTATTGTGTGGAAATTGATTGAATAAATTTGCACTATTTTTATTGCCGGAAAAAAATCTTGAGAACATGATTCTTTTTAACCGAATTAACCTTACTTCCCCCTTAATGTTGGCGGCGTTCAGGTCGACACAACCGCCGCCAGAGGTCCTCGTAGGCCTCGTGAAGACTGTCAAAACCCGAAAATCGTTCGAATTTTATCACGAAAACTCGAATTATGGAAACACCAAAGGCGAGAAATATAAATGCAAGACTCAATTTAAAAAAAACGTTCGTAAAAGTCTGTAAAATGAGCACCACTGAACTTCGAAGAGGACCGAGGTGAAGTTAGCGTCATGGGGAGCTGGACCAATCGACTATGGAGGCTACTGACTTGTCGCTCACTTCACTTCGGTCCTCAACAAAATTTAGTTTCGACGTTTCTGGCGAACAGATTTGAACCGCGATTTTTCACAGGAGTTCGTACTGCTTACCTCTCGTCTTTTAATGAAATACTATTCTCATCAATTTCCTAACCCCAAAAAATTCATTACTTTATTTTTACACCTTCAAACGCACTACTTGGGGGTCCAAACCTACCCCACGCGTTTCTCGATCTCCATACATGGTTTTCTTCCATTTTTTTTATAACGGAGGGGTTTCGAATTTCATGTTTCTTGGAAAATACATGGACACGTGATAATCGAGTTAAAAGGCGGGTCCACCGATCTTCCATTTGATACAATTGATAAATACGTTACGACGCAATGAATGCCCGTGTGATAAATCGCTGTAGACATGGTTTTTCCACTTCGCCAACCATGCGAAGAATGTTTGACCTAGAAGGCCGTATGGGGAGGGAGGAAGGGGGGGGGGGGTTAACGTTTCTCGCTTCGCGGCTGAGAAATCATTAGAGAAATTATTTTAAGTCGAAGAAATGCGCGAGGATTCGTTTTTTTTTTCATTCACCTAGCCAAAAAAAAGTTAGTAAATGGTTTCCTACCTGCAGAATTTTTAAAAAAATTTTTTTTGCCGAGATAAGCATGCGGAAGCATTTTCCTACGGAAATGACTGCGTCGTCAAAGGTTTCGACCCGAGTGAAGAAGCGAAAAACTGGTTTTCATCTCATGATCCACGTTATATATATTTATATACATTAGGGTGGTTCTTAAAGAAAGTATAGCTACCCACCTTTCAAAGCAAAAGCAAGAAATAACCTATTGTAAATTTATATTGAAATATTGATTTTTTCAAGCACAGAATGCGTGAAAAAAAAATTCATCGATTTAAAAAATATCGTTTTGTCTGATTTCTCTTATTTTTCACTCTTTTAATTATTCTAAGAGGGAGGGGAGTGGGGGGAATTTCCAAAAAAAATCAAAACACGTCTTTGGGTAACTCCAAACTGAATAAAAAAATTGACGACCATTGCTGAAGGGGTGAGGATTTTAATAGCACATAATGCATGAAAAAAAATTCATCGATTTTAAAAATATCGTTCTGTCTGATTTCTCTTATTCTTCACTCTTTCAATTATTCTAAGGGGGAGGGGAGTGGGGGGAATTTTCAAAAAAAATCAAAATACTTCTTTCGGTACTCCTCCAAACTGAATAAAAAAATTGACGATCATTTCCGAAGGGGTGAGGATTTTAACCCATTCGAATCGAGCCGGCCTTCCCTATAAATATATAGTTTTTTTTATATAGGAACCCATGTAATTCTAAGCAAGCATCTTCCAACCCCGTATCCTCATGTGAGAGTGCAGATGGAAAAGTAAACTTTATCATGTTCATTTTCACGATTCCAATATTTTTTTTTCAGCTTCACACAACAATTTATTTACTCCGGTGAAAGATTTCTATCCAAATGAGCTATCAGTGAAATTTTTTTTTCTTCAGTTTATCCGCTGACCGATTATCCACAATAATAATAATAATAATCCACAACGGATCAAGGAGTAATTTGTTTCCAACAATCTGTGGAAACTTGTGGGATAATCGTCGTAAAGCCGACGAGTAAAGATGCAAATTCTATCTAAATTCCATCTGTACATAGCTGTCCCGTGGTTCACCCACGAAAGTCCATCAGGGACCTTTAATCCTCATCTTCAGCCTGTCTACAGCCGTGTATGCAGCTGCAAGGATTATCCTCGGTTCTTCGATAACAACCACCTCATTATCAGCCCCGAGTCTGAACAATCTCATTCGGACGTATCGATGCAACTTAAATGTAAATTTCATTATTTTAAACAAATTTTTTTCCCATCGATGATTAATAACAAATTTCATAACCTATTGTGTACAATTTTAGGTTTTTTTTCGTCAAGACTTCGAGGTCTTCACTGGGGGGTCAAAGTGACCCCAATTGCAGCCTCAAGCCAAACATTTTTTTTTTTGGAAATAATCAAAAATTGTGAAAGATGATTTTTTTGTTGGTAAAAAATTAGAGTTTTCGAGAATTGACTCCTTGATGAATTTTTTTCGCCATTTTGAAAATGCAATAAACATTTTTTTTGTGATGTACTTATTTTAAAATTGTTCAAACTGATATCTCGCAATTTTTATGAGTCGTTCGAACCAACCTACCAGTCGCCGGGGTTTTCAACATTTCCCGACTTTCGAGCTGTCCCCACGCGTTAATTATCAAAGTTAGATGTATGACGTCGCCGACGTTTTTTATAGGAAATTCAATTCTCCACAACATTGTTCATGTGAACTTTTGGTCTACATAGCGTTGTTCATCCAGCGTTTGGACGGGAAGATAAAAATGCATGTTCTCATTGTTTTTACCTTCCCGTCCAAACGCTGGATAAACAACGCAATATAGACGAAAAGTTCACATAAACAATGTTGTAGAGAATTGAATTTCCTATAAAAAACGTCAGCGACGGCATATGTTTAACTTTGATAATTTACGCGTGGGGACATCTCGAAAGTCGGGAACTTTACTCGTTCTGATATGAATTTCGAGTCCCACCCAAAACGACAGTAAAAATAGTTTAAACCCAGCTGGGGTCATTTTGACCCCCTGTGGACAGCGCGTTAATTCCAGAATCATATTCACGACATTCACAACAAAGAAATCCACGGAATCTAGAATAGATCGTGTGAACGTCTGATGACTGTAAAAAAAAATAGTTTTCAGTTCAATGTTTCAAAAATGACCGTGAAAATATTCGGTGCGGTCCGTTTGACAATTTATACTTCAAACACGATGGTTAAAAATGTTCATCATCGTGCTTCGCTCGTTGTGTCATAATTAAGACTATCTTGAAGTTACGCGGCCAAAGAGAATGTTACAGAAAAAAAAAAAGTCAAGATAGATCTTCGGTTGAATGAGTCAACTAAGTGACGTTGAACAGTGCCACCGGAAATACAGGCGTCGGTGGTGGCTTAACTGTCGACCCCATAGAGAGAACCACTTCTCACACGTCCCGCATCACTCAGAGTTCTATGCGGTTGATGATGGTCTGGGCCCGCTATCTCTGAACGAACATACCGACGCATTGAGTCAACGGAATTTTTGCTTTTCATTCGGCCGATTTAAATTCGGTTAATTAAGGGGGCTGAGTCACGTAAAAAATTGAAACTTTTTTTTCTCGTGACATAATTGATTCGAATTATAAAATGGATTTACCCTTATAAAATACCTATACTCAGCTATCATTTCAAATTTTTTCATAGCCGTATAAAGCATCACGAAGATAATGAGACGTCGCAATTGAAAATCCGTTGAGTCGTATGGTCCAAAAGCTACGTCGAGTGAATTTTGTGATAAATCTTACAGCGTTCAGATGCTTCATACGGCTATGAAAAAATTTCAAATGATAGCTGAGTATAGATATTTCATAATGGTAAAATCGATTTCAAATTTAAATTAGTCGTGCAATAACCTTTGAAAAATCATTTTTATTTTTATTTTTTAGATTATGTTTGCCGATTAGCTGCCAAAACATTATTTGGTGTTTCTTTGGTGTTAATTTTCTACAATACATATTTTTCCCCATTCCTATTCCCGACCTTTTTCGTAAAAAAAAAAAAAAAAATAAATGATTTTCAAAACTAAATTACTTATTTTAAAAACCTTAAATTTAAAAATCGTTAAAAAAATATGAAAATTATTTTTCGACGGTCTGGAATCATTTGGAAGGTGGATAGCGATACTTATTTCTTTTCAAGAACCACCCCAATGTTACATATGATAATCTAGAAATTCAAAAGATAGCGAAAAAAATGTATATTTAAATATGGGAAATGGTTATCGAAAAATTTGAATTCCTAAAGAATTTTTTTTCAGTTTCGATTATTTTGTAACTAGACCCGTAGTTGGTTGATTCAATTGGTCAAGTGTGTAGTAATGTAGAGAGAGAGAGGGGGGGGGGGGGCAGGCAGCAGCCGGCCAGGGCGGGGCCGGCGGCACGGGCGCGACGCTTTGGAATGCGCTAGGAAGAGCGAAGACAAAGCAGGACGTCAGGGTGTCGGTACCGTGCAGCTTTGTCACTGTCGTGACTGGCATGTGTCAATAGTTACTTCCTACGAATAAGAAAAACACATCGAACGTCCATTACTTTTCGTCCGTCCAAAAATAATCACAATTTACGCAGCAATGACCATCCCATTCGATAAAAATGTAATTTAAATACTAATTCAAAATACCAATTTGAAATATTAATTTAAATAACATTATAATCGATTAATTTTCATGCAAGACTCAATATTTTTGCGCATATTCGTAATAATTATAAACCAATTGACGCAAATAATTATTTTACAAGTAATTGAAATATATATTTCAATTACTTGTTGAATAATAATTGATCAAATAATCGATGAATCCGGAAAAAATTCATTATCGTTCAATTCGAAAAGTACTTGAAATACGATTTTCATTGAATTCAATGCCCCGTTCAAAATATTTTCGTGAAAACTTAATGGCACATAATTATCGTCCCTCTTAATTTTTTTTTTTTTTTTTTCATTAGCAATCTTTGTGGAATAAATTTTTAATGGTAAAGAAAGTTAAAATAGTGTACCGCAGTGCGAAATCGTTCATGTTCCAAGAGTTTGAATTGTACATGAACGGAAATTAAAATTATCGCAATCGTAAATGGAAAGTTTCGAAAATACTGAAACACTGCTAACGGAAATTGAATTATCCTGTTCGATTCTCATGTGTATACAAGATTTCGTGGGAGTTATATTTTTTTGGCTTGTTTCGAACTGACGACCCTAAAATAATCAAGCTTCGTCCAAGAATTCGATTCATCTGTATCAAATTAGTCCTCATAAAGATCATTTTTCAATTTTATTGCTTCCCCAAAGTTCATCATTTTGTTCATAATGTTCATCATTTTGTATTTTCTTGTCCAGTCGAATTAAAAAAAAAAAAAAAAAAAAAAAAAAAAAAAAAAAAAAAAAAAACGAAATCAAGCTTTACAGTTTACAAGCTTAAATTGGGTTGGGGCTCGAGTGAATTCTTTATTAATCAATGTTACTCATGCAGCTCGAGATAATTCCCAGGGATGTGAACGATGTGAAAAAACAACTTAATTATATCCAAATGGAAGAGAAGCTCTTTAAAAACTCTAAAAACTCAACACTGCATTCATTGACTGGATAATCCTTCGAATAGACCATCGATCATCCAACTGCTGCTAATTCGAACAAGTTTAGTCGTTCATTGATCATTGATCATTGATCGAGACTATCACCAAAACTGAGAAACGTTGCCAAGACGTCAAAGTTTTCACATGGAAGATAAATTCATTGTCAACGCATTAATATGCAAAGCCATATGCAAAGAGATAAATCTCACTTGTTGCAAGATCTAAAAATACATATCGATGACCAAAAGAATTCGAAACTAACGACCAGTCGGCCTTGTGACATGAAAATTACAATTCCAAATTGAATTGGACGGTAGATTCGTATAATTCAGATCATCAGTCTGAACTGGACCATCAAGCAGAACAGAAATTGCGGGCTATTTATACATTCGCACGTTCATTGAGGTAACATTATCATAAAACTAAGTGCAGTAATGTGCGACGGATTTATTTATGGATTGTAATGGAATATAATTTTTTATCAACTCTTCCCTTATCACCTCTAGCTTTGCATGTTATTTTTTTTTTAATTTTTTTTTACCATACATAATTTTTTGGGAAAACAAAACATCAGACGCCATTATTTTTTTATGTCGATAACAAACTGGAGAAATTGCTCAAAGATTTTTTTTAGCATCAACATGCACGACGCAATTTGCCAATAAAATCGCAAATTCGTTGTCTCTTATCGTTTGTCAAGTGCCAAAGGCCATTATGTAATCTTAAAACTGCACACGAAGTACGAACAACAAGTACGGTTTTCTACATTGTTTTCTTACGGAATGAAAAAGCACAAATGCGTAGTGATTACTGTATGGATATGAAAAAATGTCAGAAATTCTTGAAAATTTGAGGAACGATAGTTCTTGTTGGAACAATAATGCATGAATCATTTCAGAATTTTGTCACTAAATAATTTAGTAGTTACGAATTTATGAATTTACGGGGATTGGACACAGTCGCTTATGGGAAAACAGATTCTGCAGACGTCGATGGTTGCAAAATGAATGGAACTGAATGTAAGTGAATATTAAAAATATTGTATCATCGAGATTTAGGATCGAGCGATTGATTGCGCTGAGTTTCAAACGAATCGACTACGTGGTTGTCGATAAATTAATCAAAGCAATGACGGAATATCGCATTTTTGTGAATTGTCACCGTTGAAACAGTTGCAAACAGGTGTACAGTCACTGACAAAACCTCAGTCGAGCACATGCCAAAATCGTCGAATTTGACTTGAATTATCATTGGAAGTGGAAAATTAACATTGCCGAGTGTTAATTTATTATCAGTTTAGCTATTTGTAAGGCTCAACATTTACGACATGGTCCAGATTGGTAAATCCACGATTCACCCATTTTGGACAAACTTTTTGCCAGACGATCCATCCAGTGGAAAACATGTTAAATTAAAGTTTGGCGCACGATCCAAGTCGATGCATTGAAAATAACGCGGATGGGTTCGGCTTTTGTGAGTGGGGTCCGGTGGGACCCCATGTGACCGATGTGTTACTATTTGAAGGTGTGACCTCGACGGGTCAATGAAATAAAACAAATGTATTTATCGACCATCGACGCGGAGTAAGGAACGAACCGATTTATGGCAGCAATTTGCCACGAAACCGAAATACATTTATTTTTCGATTGTTATTCTTCGTTCGGGGATTTTCCCCATTTTTCTTCGTTCGTGCAATATTATCATAATAGGGGGGTGATAAAAGTATCAGGACGAGGGTGAAATTTTCCAATTTAATCCACGCCCGGCCAGGTTGAGTTTTTCCAATTCGGCAAACGAAAACAAAACGCTAAATCGAGTTTTACAATTTTAGTTTCATGGAAGTATATTTATATACATATATATATATATATATATATATATATATATATATATTTACGACCCTGGATTAGCAACTGACTTTCTTTCAAAGACTCTAGCTTATTTCCCTGTTTTTCCATTATTTATTTCATTTATTTTATTTATTTTATTTATTTTATTTATTTTATTTATTTTATTTATTTTATTTATTTTATTTATTTTATTTATTTATTTATCAATCAGAATACAAAGTTTATACTGATTTATAATTAATTCTGTGACTCAAAGGTTTTCGTTATATCGAATTAACATAGTTTAAGGTGTCATTAAATCTGACGAGATCTCTCTCGAAAAAAAAAAAAAAATGCAAACTCGCGTGATGCGAATCAGATTTGAAGCTTGCAACGCTTGTGTGTGTGTGTGTAAGCAATCCGAGTTCTCAGTTACCATATGAACCACCGCCTAGCCCCGTGTATTATCGTAACAACTCCAATTATTTTCCATCCGTGTTAGTCCTCCAATCAGATGCTATCCGTTCTCGTTCCATTTACATTGTTCGAGCTCGCGTCGGAACAAATTAGCCATCCGCAATCACGATCTCTCCGCCATTTCCCGCGATCTCGTTCGATCCAGCCGCCAGAGGTCGGGTCTCGATGTTATCGAATTTTCAATGTTTCGACAGCTTTACGAGGCAATTTTTTTTTTTCTTCAATTCGAATTTTAATTTATCGAAAATCCAAATGTACGAAATTGTTTTTTTTTGCCATTTCGACGCGATCGTGCGACGAAATTTGTGAAAATTCGAACGTTCGAATGTCCGACGGGGGTCGATGAAATCGAATCGTAATGTTGTCGAAAATAAATTTTTTTCGACTCGCCCGATGTTTCGAACGGGGCACTCGATGCTTCGACGGATCAAAAGTTCGAAAACGTATGTACATGTGTGTATATATATAGGTATAGTGACGTAGCCGGCTCGTTCAAACGCGTGAAGATTGCAGCTCCCGCAATATTTACGCCGCTATACCTATATATTCATATATATATATATATGTATGTATACGTTGTCGAAACTTTGGCCCGTGGAAACCATGGGCCCGTTCGAAACATCGACGAGTCGGAGTCGTGAACCCTTCGAACTAAATTTTCACTTTCGATATCATTGCATTTCGAATTGTTTTTTTTTGTTTTCGTTTTTTTTTTTGTTTTTTCGAAACTCACGACCGTTCGGAGACATTGCACGTTCGGATCCTATGGACTTTTGGAAGCCCAGCACGGGGGGTCGAAGCATCGACCGAGCAGTTGCGGTCGAAGAAATGCGATGGAGTTTGAAAACCCCGCCCCATTAGGGCCCGCATATGGCTTCACGGGGCAAGTTCCACCGACATTCACCGTGATACATATATTCGGGTTTCGAGTCAAATAGCGGTCGGCAAAATGTACACATGTGTGTGCGTGTGCGTGTGTGTGTGTAGAAACCCGGACCCCCGTTGAACGAGGGTCGGGGGTTCTCTGGGGAACGGATTGACCGCGCGTCTCCCAGCGGCTCCGCTCTCTCAACAACGCGTGCAAAACGTGAGACTCATTTGATCGCCCGGGTATTAACATATTTTCCACATTTCTTTCGGCCGACGAGAGCGCCCTCTTCACTCGACTCTTACACCCCGAAACTTGCTGCATGTGCTATCGATCGATGTCGAGTTTCAAATCTCAAAAAAAAAAAAAAAAAAAAATCGACCTAGTAACAGATCCTGACCGCAGAATTAAAAAAAAAAAGATCAGTAATAATAATAATAATGAGGAGGTGGCAGTTTAGTGGTTAGGGCAATAGGAAAGTCCCACATGATGTAAAAAATAAATAATAATAATAATAATAATAATAATAATAATAATAATAATGAAGAGTACGGTTTCCGTGAAGCCGCAATCTGATTAACTTTTCTTGTAGAAGACCTTAAATAAATGAAGGGAACGAAAAAGAAAGAAAAAGTATACCAAATTTCGAATAACGATATCGATTAGTTTTCGAGACATCGAATTTTTTGAAATCCCCGAATTTGAATGAAATAGAATTTAGAAGAAATTATTCGATGGAGATAAATTTAGATATATCGATCGCATCAAACTAAAATGAACTCATAAACTAATTAATCAACTAATAAACTAAATTAATAAACTGAACTAACTCGATTGGAAGAGATTGATGCAGAGTAACCGACTCCGGTCTTAGACGATTTTTCGGTTTTTCAGTTTTTTTTGTTGGTTTAGTAGTTTATTTTAGTTCGATAAAATCGTGCTTTCGTGAATATATTGCTTGACAACTGCCCAAACCGATATCCCAACATTCGCGAGTGCTAGAGTGATAATTGGTTTTTTTTTTAAATTAAAATTGGAAAAAAAAATTCGCTTAAATTTTTATCGCAAAAATTGCGTTATGTCGTGAACTAATCGATATATCGATATTGTTATATACTCATTTTTTTTGCTTATTTCAAGCGCGTTTTCCAAATAAAGAAGTTATCTGGTAAGAGCTTGGTTGAAATAATTGAAAATTTTACGAGCCAAAATGAATGATAAAATTTTCCCCATTCTTCCGATAAAACTTCCATTTTTTCAAACTTGGATTCAAGTTATTCGAGGAATCTTTGCACCCTAGACGCTACGAATATCGAGGCTGTGATTTTTTCTCCCTCTAGAAAAATAAATCGAAAAAAAAAAAACTTGGACGCGAAAAAGAAAAAATCGAATTTAAAAAAAATCTTATAGAAAGAATAAAAAACTGAATGAATCAACGAAGGATAACAAGAAGATTAAGGGATTTAGAAAGCATAAAAAAAATGTAACAGATTCAAAAAGAATTAAAAAAGTTACGGTATTTAAAATAAAAATAGAAGATTTCAAAAAAATGAAAAAATTAATCCAAAAATAATGAAATAATGAACGATAATTTATAATGGAAATAAAAAAAAATGCGAACACTCCCTGTTCGATAATTCTCTTTCTGCATGCATAAATCGGAGTTTTCAGTACCGGCGTCGCGACGCCACGGTAGTCAAGCCTGCAACGTTTCGATATCTCGACAGATGGAGCGCTCGATGTTGTTCGCGACCGACGGAAAAGCACGACACACACACATACACACAAATACATACATATATATTCACGTAGAGATCGATGTAAAGCCCCCCCAAAAGCGAATGAAAACGCAGTGTCATCGAACCCGCGAGCCAACCAATCGAAACATCAATATCACAACCCGCGCGATTCAAACGCGTGCGACTTGCCAACTTTGCCACCAGACCAAGAGCCCTTCATTCCAAGATTGATAATTCACGCAAAAGCGCGATATAAATGTGCGAACGGTCATTGGTCGTGACTTTAAAAACGCCACCCCCACCCCGATCGCAAAATAATCCACCGACAACACATTCCCGAGCGTCTCCGACCAACAAAGAGACTCAAACAATAAAAAAAAAAAACGTCTTTGTCCCGATCGTCGTTGTCTCGATTAACTTATCAACGCAGCAGAAATACGTTCGTCACCGTGGAAACAAAGTTACGATCCATCGGACATAACCTCAGATTATCTTATGGCTGTTTTGCAGAACATTGTGGGGTCCGTATGGACCCCCCAAGCGTTACTCAGTCATTAAACGCTTAGAAAAAAAATTGTTTCGATAATACAATTCGTATGTATGTAAATACCGGTTAATATCTTTGTGAGCCAATACGAAGAAAATTATGCGTGTCAATGCTGAGATGATGTCCAACATATCATAATTTTGTCACGTACTGTACATCACGCTTTTTTTTCTTTTGTATACAGTAATAATAAAAAAAAAGATAACTTATTTTTCGTTACTCTTTGTTTCTCGTCGATCGATTAAAATTATTGATTACGTAAAATAAATATATATATATATATGTATATACATATATTTTTTTTTTTCTTCTGTATATGGTAGTAATAAAAAAAGAGAAGTCATTCTTCGGTACTCTTTGTTTCTCGTCGATCGATTGAAATTATTGATACGCAAAATAAAATAATAAAATAAATAAATATATATATATGTTTTTTGAATATTCAAATATTAATATATATATATATATATATATATATTCATTTTATTATTTTATTTTTTTATTCAAATAGGAGTATATGTATATATATATATATATATATATATATATATATATATATATACTCCTGTTTGAATATTCAAAAAAAAATATATATATTTATTTATTTTATTATTTTATTTTACGTATCAATAATTTTAATCGATCGACGAGAAACGAAAAAAAATCTATACATATATTTTAATATTCAAATGGGAGTATTTCGATTGAGGGGGTGGGGGGGGGGGGGGTTGGCTCACCTCATACTTGACGTCGTTAAGTCTGAGCCAAGTCTCGACTTTGAGACAATACGGTGAGATGGATGGTAGCAAAGGTGTGCGTGAGAATTGATAAAGATAAACGATATCCTTCTCGAAGCTTGGTTTGTGTACGGACGTTGATTTGGCCGGGGCGGCCGAGTCCGCTGGGGTGGCGGCGGCGGTGGCGGTCGCGGCAGCGTTAGAGTCGTTCGCATCGTCCGACGATTTTTTCTCAGCCTCGTCTTTCTCCGCGGCCTTGGCCGTCGCCTCTTCCTGTTGTTGCTTGTTGTCCGGCGTCGTTTCGTCCTTCAGCGCGTCCTTTATGTCCTTAACGTTTTTCGCATCTTTCTCCGTGGCCGGATTGGTCGCGTTGTTTTCCGTTTCCGTCGCCATTGTCATAGCCCAACCCCCGTTACGAACGTTTCACAAGATTTTTTAAATTCGAAGAAATTTCGATCGAATTATTCGCAATGTTCGGAATCTTATCGACCAAACGAAACGATAAGAGAACAAAAAATTATAGGTCGAACGATTGATAAATCCGATTGTTTTGATTTTCCCGGCAAAACTCACACGGGACGCCGAACAAAAGATTCACCGCGCACGAATAAAAATGAGGATGTGAGGACGCGCGCGTCTTTTTTGTTTTTCTTTTTTTTTTTCTTCTTCTTTCGAATTATTCAAACACTGTATATAGTGCGGAATGGTCGCGATCGAAGGGGATTAGTCAGAGCACTTGGTTGGGGGGTGGTGGATTTTTGCGACGTTTTTACAGTACGCTCTGTACGCTGTAAGTGCGTAGAGTATACTAGCGTCGGAGCGGGTACGCGCGAGAGGTGGAGAGTCGAGTTCGCGTCGAGGGTAGCGCCTCTCTTGCCGGCCGGTAGTCTTCGACTGGGTTCGGCTATTTTCGGTCCCCCACCACTCGACGACCGCGTCGTTCGCCGCCGACGCCGCCGACGCCGCTGCTCACGTTCGGGCGCGTCTTCATGGGTCGCCAACTCCTCCCCCGCCCCCCCAAACCGTTTGCCGACGCACACCGAAGCATCCCTATTTATTTATCCCTACACCCCCGTGGCTTGCCCATGGGAAATACAGCATTCGTGTGGGAATTGGTGTAATGCGCGTGATCGAGTTGTGCGAATGGAGCCTTAGGACGTTGGGCGCATGCGCGATTATGCCACACCCCAACCGCGCCATATTCGATTCGATGATTGTTTACGAATAATTGTACTCGAAATTTCAATGGACATGGATGTATTGAAAATTTATCGGTCGTGCGTTTTAGATTCAAAGTTTATGTTTTGTCGTTTTATTTTATTATCCCGAGGCGGGGGATTTGGATATATAGGTTATCGATTTGAGGTAGTATTCTACAAACTGTAAGAGTCAAAGCAAGCGTAAGATATACCATCTTTTGATTGAGGTACGTAGTACTTTGATGTGGCAACGTCGCGTGTTATGATGTCGATCAGAGAGAGAGAGAGAGAGAGAGAGAGAGAGAGAGAGAAGATGGGAAACAAACGCGCAACGTTGCCATGTCTACTGGATCACGACCAACTCCTCGTATAAACTGTATTTTCCCGATGTTTATTTGCTTATTATTATCATCACAGTCTCCTGATCTCTACTGTCAAGTGCCCAAAATGTTGTCCGAATATTCAACTTGCAGCTCAAGTGTTTTCATTAAAATCTGACGAGGACTTTTTGTATTATATCAAATTGAGCGTGATTCTCCATAAGGCTCCATGTTAAACGTGTGACAAATAAAAGTGTCGATATATTTTTTCTCGCGCTCCGGAAAACCATGAAAATTTAACCGAACCTTTTTCTTATAAATACCTATAAGTATGCCAAGTTTCATGAAAATCTGACGAGGAACTCTCTTATGGAGGGTACTACCTTAACTGTGGTGGGATTTCGACTATCGAAAAATTTTACCGTATGCAGTTTGAACGTTTGCGCGCAAACGAAGCGCACCAGTAGAGGGGAGAGACAGTCGACAGATGGGAATTCGGAGTGACTTTATTGGCTGCGCGAGTTGTGGGCGACGCGTGCGCCGTGGCCACGGTGCTTCTCCTCAAGCGCCGTTGACGCGCAGCCACGTAGTGGGGAACTTCCCCGCCACGGGGTCATCTGGCAGCACTGTCTACCGAGGAGTGCCAGAGACTACTCACCGACATCTCATCGGACTTTACTTGACAAGTGACAAAAAAAATATTCAGGACGAATATACGAAACACACACACACAAATCGTCCGATATTTCACACGTTCGAAGACGTCGAAAACAATATTTTTTTTCATTGCTTTCAACCTGTTCGCACGAAAATAATTTTTGTTCGTCGAATATCTTCGATCGTTTGACGTGATCCACGAGATACAATCACGAAATTAATCGAAAATAATAATCCGGTGAGTTGGTCCGTGGGTGTGCAAATTGTTGAATTCATTCGGAAACAGCTGGCTGACATAACTCTACTTTCACACGATTATTTGTTTACGTTGAAAAGTTAAAAAAAAATAATTGAACATTTTTTTTTTTTTAAACAATTGAAGAAAATAGAAATAAATAACGAGAAAACATGGAATTTAATTTTATTGAAAATTCGTTTTAGCGAAGGTGGATGATATTTTACCGTTTGAACGTTGCAACGGCAATTGTGTTAGAGTTTTCAAGGTTAACGACTCGGTGGGCGGTCAGGAGGGGGGGGAGATACGTTAAATATGCTAATAGATTAGCGATCACCGAACCGCCAACCTCATTTGACAATCGGAGTGTGTGGGAAGTCGTTCGAGTCTCATCGCACGTTTGTTACTTTGCGATCCTGGTTATTGCTTTTCGGTTCACCCATTGGACCGTTTGACCGGAGATCCGGATTATTATTATTAAACAAAATATTGTCATCAAACAAAAGCAAATAATAATAATTAACAATACGGCGTCGATCCGTCAACAACATCATTGCGATTTCAGAAGTTTGGTTATCTTAGTTCGTTGCGATTGGCCGTATTGGTTTATATTCTTTTGCTGCGCTTTGACGACGGCCGGCTTGCAACAGTTGCCAATTCGTATAATTATTTATCCTCTCTCGGTTTGAAAGCAATTTTTTTTTGTCTTGTCGATAAATGTCGCTCGATAATAAAATCGTGTACTTTCGATTGATGATAAAAATTTAAATTGTCTAAAACATAGTCATGTCGGATAATTTTCCTCCCTTGTTTCGAGACCGAGTTTATTTCGTCTCGTCGATAAATGGAATTTAGCCCGACCTCCTATTTTTCATGGCTTGCAGACTTTGGTCGATAAAATGCGGATTGCGCCCTTTCGCCACTTTCGAGTTGTGCGTACAAGGCGTTCCACATCGATTGAGTCAACCTAGGCGAGATAGCCAAGTAATCAGCAATCCTCTCACTTAACTTTGACGCAATCTTTGTTTACCGATACAATTAGTTACTTTTCATCGATTTTTCGCCATTTTTCTATGTCGTTGACATTATAAATTATCACAACATCGAACCGACGACAACAGAGTATTTTACGTGAAAATGCATTTTTTTTTTTCAAATTTGACTGATTCAATTGGTGGACCTTGAACGACTCTGACCCTCCAATGTTTTTTATGTAACTCGCGATGCTCCACAACGTGGTTGAATGAAAAATGTACCGTTCCATTTGAAAAAGTGTGGGTGACCTTCACTGTGCGTCAGCGCCTCCACTGAAATAAAAAAAAAAAAATCATTGCACTTGACGAACCCTTTCGTACCTTACATTTTTTGTTTGTAACATTTTTTTGGTGACGTCGATAATTGCAGAGATATTTGAGGTGGCACTAGTTAATGCCTCATCCTGTATATTGAATGCAGAAAAATTTAGAATTTTTTTGATACTTTGACACACGTGTCGTGCATCTTTTAATAAAGGTGTTGAAGTGCGTACATAATTTTTTTTCAACAAAGAAAAAAAAAGAAGATGAACGTGGCCAATCGTTGAATCGCTGACGTTGTATTGAAATGAAATACGAAGGAAGCTATAAAAGCAAAGAAATAGAACAAACACGAGGTAGAATTGTGAAAACAACGGTCCGGGAACACGCTACATTACCCGTGAAAGATAGTGGATGAAAAAAGGAGCGCCGAGGTAGAACGAGACAGAAACAGAACGTTGGATTAACAATGGAGAAGCTTCGAGATTGAAGAAACAGACATGAACGAAGGGGGTTGTTTTAGGCGGGAATGTGGAGGAGTTCGATTAGAGGGGTGGCTCACGAAAGGGTCGTATATTTATCTTCAACAAGAGCAGGGCTGGTAAACACGATCCAAAGACACCGTGGAAATTACAAAGGAGTGGCATATTCGAGCGAATTCCTCAAAGAGCGACAAATTCACATTTTGTCCGGAGTGAAAGAATAAAAAAAAAAAAAAAATAAGGGTCGATTAGGGTGAACGAAAAATAATCGGGGCACGCAGAGGGCTAGCGAAGATTGTAAATAATAATTCTTGAATAATAGAATAATAATTATTTAATAATAGAAGATTGTAAATAATAAATATTCAATGATAGAATAATAATTCTTTAATAATAGAAGATTGTAAATAATAATTATTCAATGATAGAATAATAATTTTTTAATAATAAAATATTGTAAATAATAAATATTCAATGATAGAATAATAATTATTTAATAATGGAAAATTGTAAATAATAATTATTCAATGATAAAATAATAATTTTTTCATAATAGAAGATTGTAAATAATAAATATTTAATGATAGAATAATAATTTTTTAATAATAGAAGATTGTGAATAATAATTATTCAATGATAGAATAATAATTCTTTGATAATAGAAGATTGTAAATAATAATTCTCAAAAAAAAAAAAATTAAATAATAATTTGGGATTGAAAAAAAATAAAAAAAATGTTTCAGACCTCATCGAACGTTGAAGAAAGGATTCGTAAAATCGTGTAATAATCAAACGATGGACAACAGGTGATGAGCGCTCTCTGTTTATCCGCGCCTGACAATTTTTCCACAAACTCGAAAAAAAACGTGGGTCTCTTCGCAAGAGACCCGGAAACCGACACTATAGCAAAAGAACCATCCACCGTTACAAAAATATCCACCGACGAGCTGGCTTTATTGGCAAAGCTGGAAGAGGCGAATAGGTGAGTTGTTTCATTTTCATCTACTGCATTCTCACCACAAAATTAAATTAGAAGAGGCATAGAGGGTCTGGCAGACCCACAGTAGAAATTGAGGGTTAATAACAAGAGGCCACGTTGACTCTTTTCAATAATTCAAATTGTAAACTTCGTGTACAAATGGTTTTTTTTTCTTACAGGCGAAATGAATTAGATGCGAAATCGTTGAATTCATTGCACAGTAATCACAGCAGAAAAGGCTCGGACACATCACAGGTGTCCCTGGCGTCGGGGGATAGCAACGGCGGAGGCGATGCTGCTGGAACCCGACGCCACGAATCAACGGACGACGAGGAGGTCAGATGGGACCTTTGGGGCGAGGTCGTCGCCGATTGGGAAAATTATTGGAAGAAGAAAAAAGACTTTGTCAAGGAGTTGGTGCGAAAAGGAATTCCGCATCATTTTAGGTAATCAAAATCGTCGTCAAGAACCTTTCATAATTCATCGATAAAATGGAGATAATAATTAACTAAAAAAATTACAAATGCTAATTCGACAAAAAATTAATTAATGCAAAAAAGCACATTTTCGATTTTTTTTTTTTTGACGACACAGTTGATATATAATTATTTCTATGATTACTAAATAATTGAGTAACATTTGAGGAATATTCTATGAAATTTTCATTGATTTTCATGAAAAAATGAGCCATTGACAGCGAATCTTCGAGGACGTAATAAAATGGAGATAATAATTAACTAAAAAAATTACAAATGCTAATTTGACCAAAAATTAATTCATTCGATGCAAAAAAGCACATTTTCGATTTTTTTTTTTTTGACGACACAGTTCATACTTTATCGATAAAATGGAGATAATAATCAACTAAAAAAATTACAAATGCTAATTTGACCAAAAATTAATTAATTCGATGCAAAAAAGCATATTTTCGATAATTTTTTCTGACGACACAGTTGATATATAATTATTTCTATAATAACTAAATAATTGAGTAACATTTGAAGAATATTCTACGAAATTTCCATTAGTTTTCATTAAAAAATGAGCAATTGACAGCAAATCTTCGAGGACGTCTTAAAACAAGAAGTTTCAGCCCCAGATTTTTTTTTCGTGTGTTTGATTTTATTTCTATTTTTTATTTTCTTTGAAAAGTTGGAGCAATTGGATGTCATAAAAGTTTTTGTGAGTTTTACGATAATGATTCACGAATTTTAGGGGAATAGTGTGGCAATTACTATGCGGTGCTCATCACTCACCCGTGAAGAAACAATTCGCCGATTACATAAAAGCCACATCGGCGTGGGAGCGATTGATTCGACGGGATTTGACGCGAACTTATCCGGAGCACGATTTCTTCAAGGGAAAGGACGGCGAGGGTCAGGAGAGTTTGTTCAACGTTATGAAAGCTTACAGCCTTTACGATCGTGAAGTTGGTTATTGTCAGGGATCCGCGTTCATCGTTGGATTGTTGCTCATGCAGGTGAGCGTTGAAATTACACTGTTTTTTTTATTATTTTAAATTACAACCTTTTTGTAATTTAAAAGAAAATTTACTGGGATTTAGGTTTTGGGATTTGCAAATGGCATTTTGTTTAGAATCGAGTAAAATTATTTTCGTTCTCGTCAATTAAAAAAAAGGCAATTACAACGAATTTTCTACATCGTTTAAATACTTTGATTCATCGACGGTGTTTCAAAGGGTCCCATTCATCCGGAGACAAGAAAAGTTAAACCCGAATCTTGGGAAACGTCAAAATTGAAAATATAAAATTGGTTTTTTTATATTTTCGATAATTCAAATCGTGTAAATCGTGTTTCAATAATTTGAAATCGTTCGGTATGGAGAGCCTTGATGATCGGACCCTCGCAGATTGTCCGAATCGAAATATTTATGTCGTGTGTCTTGAAGTTATTTTTTTTCACTGTGGGGTAATGTAAACCCCAATAATTTAAAACAATACTGCAGTTTGAATTCTTATCGCTTTGAACATGATTTGGTTTACTAGTTTTGCGTAAAAATACCAAATAAATCGATGATGAACTCGAATTGAATGGAATGTCAATTTTTTTCTTGTCAAAAACGCGATTCAATGAACAATTGTCGCTTGGTCTGGGGTTCGGGGAACCCCTGAGTGGGGTCCTAGGGTTGAAAGATAAAAAAACGTAAAATCCAGTTGACAATGAAATAAAATAAATAAAATAAATAAAATAAATAAAATAAATAAAATAAATAAAATAAATAAAATAAATAAAATAAATAAAATAAAATAAAATAAAATAAAATAAAATAAAATAAAATAAAATAAAATAAAATAAAATAAAATAAAATAAAATAAAAATAAAATAAAATTCGCAGCAAATACCGGAAGAAGAAGCGTTCGCGGTGTTCGTATCGCTCATGCAGGATTATCGTTTGCGCGACATGTTCAAACCGAGCATGGCCGAACTGGGTGTGTGCATGTATCAGCTCGAGCATTTGGTCGCGGACGTTCACAGCGAGTTACAGTGTCACTTCACCGCACAAAGTTTTTACACATCGATGTACGCCTCGTCGTGGTTTCTCACGTTGTTCACGACCGGGTTGGGTCTGCCCATAGCCTGTCGAATATTCGATGTTTTTCTGTCCGAGGGCATGGATATTATCTTCAAGGTTGCTCTGGCCATGCTCGAACTGGGAAAAGAAGATCTTCTCAGTTTGGACATGGAAGGCATGCTCAAGGTGAGATTGAGGACGAATTTTTCATAAATATTTTCAGTAAAACAAACATTTTGAAATTTTGAGATCGAAGACGAATTTTTTAAATAATATTTTCGATAAAACAAAAATTTTCAAATTTTGGGATTGAAGACGATTTTTTCAATAATATTTTCAATGAAACAAAAATATTCAAATTTTGAGATTGAAGACGAATTTTTCAATAATATTTTCAATAAAACAAACATTTTTTAATAAAACAGAATTGTGTAGAAAAATAATTATCAGTTTAGCGAAAGCATCGTGAGCATCATGCGCAAACGAGAAATACATGCGAAACATGTTCACGTTGAGGGGGCTGAGTCACCTTAAAAATTGCAATTTTTTTTTGACGACTGAAAAAAAAAAAATTTTTTTTTTGTGACGACTGAAAAATTGAACTTTTTTTCTTTTGTGAAATGATGAATCTAATTTTTATTCTATTTTATTCTAATGAAATACCTGTACTCAGCTGTCGTTTAACATTTTTTTCATAGCCATATGAAACTTATGAATGCTGTAAGATTTATCACAAAATTTTTCACTCGTCGTAGCTTTTCGACCATACGACTCAACGGATTTTCAATTCCGACGTCTCATTATCTTCGTAACACACCTCATTCTCAGACGAGTGTGGGGATTTTTTTTTTCCACGCTCTCTGGACATCGTGGCAACCTATAACGTGAATGAAAAAACAAGTTTTCCGTAATTTTTTGGATAAACAGTTGAACAATAGGTTGCCATAAATTCATTTCACCTCGCATCACAAATTCCCCACACTCATCCGAGAATGCAGTCCGTTACGAAGAAAATGAGACGTCGGAATTGAAAATCCGTCGAGTCGTATGGTCCAAAAGCTGCGACGAGTGAAAAATTTTGTGATAAATCTCACAGCCTTCAGATGCTTCATACGACTCTGAAAAAATTTGAAATTATAGTTAAGTATAAATATTTTATAAGGGTAAAATCGATCCAAAATTTGGATCGATCATTCCACGAGAAAAAAAAATTTACGTGACCTTCGTGCTCAATGCCAAAAACGTTTTCCCAAATAAATTTTGCAGTTCGTGAAGAAAGATTTGCCAGCACGTGCGGAGGCCGATTCTGAGAGACTGATGAACATCGCATACGCAATGAAGATAAATCCGAAACGCATGAAAAAATTGGAAAAGGATTACACGGTTTTCAAGATGAAGGAACAGGAAGAAATGGTCGAATTGCGTCGTTTGCGAGCGGAAAATCGTTTGTTACGACAACGAAACGTGCTTTTGGAAGCCGAATCCATGGAATTGGCGGAAAGATTGGTGAGGGGTCAAGTTTCGAGGGCGGAGGACGAAGAAACGGCATTTGCCGTGCAAAGAGAACTCACCGCGTTGCTTCACGTTCACGCTGAAAGAAATTACGAACTAATGCAGGCTCAGGAAGACGTGCGTTCGTTGTCCATGCTCGTGGAGGAAAATTTGATGACCAGTCAGCGTACGATCGATGAAATTTCGTTCAAGCAAGAAGCACTGGCTCAGAAGGAAGAAATGGTTCAATGTTTGCAGGAAGAATTGGTCAGAGTGCGTTTGAACGATGCGGAAAACGACGCGACCATAAAAGATCTGAGAGCTAGAATTCAGGAACTCGAACAGGACAAGAAAACGCTGAGGGAATACAAACCCGACAATTCGGTTGCTCATCTGCAGGAGGAATTGATTGCTGTTAAGCTTCGAGAAGCCGAAGCCAATTTGTCGTTGAAGGTTAGATGGAGATTTATGAATTATGAGGTTGGGGCTCGAAATTCGGAACGAGAAACGTTTGGAAGGGTTGGAAATTTTGAAGGTGCAATTTTTTCGAATGGAAATGTTGCGAATGGTCGCGAGGCGTTGAATGACATTGTCTGGAATCGTCAAAATTCAGAATGACATTTTACCGAACGTGTGCAATATTTTATTTCGAGCTGTTCCCACGCCGAAATTATCAAAGTTAGATGTATGACGTTGATGACGTTTTTTGTAGGAAATTCAAATCTCTGCAATATTGTTTATGCGAACTTTTGGTCTATATAGCGTGGTTTATCCAGCGTTTGGACGGGAAGGTAAAAATGGGTTACGGAAAATTCGTCTAAAGCAATTCGTTTGATAAGAATTTGTCTAATAACAATTCGTCTAATAACGATTGGTCTGAAATAATAAACGGAACAAAATTTTGTGTAGTAATTTATTGAAAATCATTTATCGGGAACGTATTATAAATATCTATTTTTATTCTTCCGGGTTTCTTTGGGATTCGTTTTTTTCGGTTTCTTTCGTTTTTTTGTGGGTTTTTTTTTCTTTATTTCTTTGGGGTTTCTTTGGGATCGGTTCTTTGAGTTCTTCGTTGGTTGTTTTTTATTCTTTGGGGCTTTTTTGGGATGTGAGACGAATTGTTTTTAGACAAATTGTTATTAAACGAATTTTCCGTAAATCGGTAAAAATAATAAGAACTCTGCTCGTTCTGAATTTCGAGCCCCACCCTTCATAGACAATTTTTATTCACCACGTGATTTCGACGAGATTTTTTTGTCGCGAGGTATTAAAACGTGCATTCCAAATAATCAACGAATCATGAGAAAATAATTTCAACGCCATCGTGATTTCAGGATCTGAGACAACGCGTCGTGGAGTTGAGTACAGCTTGGCAGCGTCATCTGCAGGAACATCGTTCTAACCAACCCGCCCAAGCCGCGGACTCGACACCGAAAAAATTGTTGTTTTGGGAAAATCGCGGTCACGAGAATCAAAAACTCGAGGAAGATCTCATGTCAACGAGAATGCGAGAAATGGTCGCGTTGAGCGAGGCCAAGGAATTGCGGCTCAAAGTCATGGAATTGGAAACTCAAGTACGCGTGACGACCAATCAATTGCGCAGACAGAACGATGGGGAAAAATTTTTGCGCGACGAATTGGAACAAGCTTTGGCGCGGGAAAAAGACATGTCGAGCAAATTGCGCGAACAGCAACACAAATATTCGGATTTGGAATCGAAAATGAAGGACGAGACCATGATGGCCGGTATCAGAGACGCCGAACATGCGCAACACGTCGCTGAATTGACGCAAAAAATATCGCTGCTCGAATTGAAGGTGAATAAATGATTTTTTTGGATTTTTGTGGATTTGTATATTTTTTATATTATTGTTTATATTATTTTTATTATTATTATTGATGATTTATATTATTCGGTTGTTGGATATTTCGTTTGTCTGAGAATATCGAGCTGATTGATCGTGTAGACACTTTGATAAAAATGCAAGTCCAATCGTATTGCAAAGTTTTGTCGAAAAAAGCGTTTTTTTTTACCACGATTTTTTTTTTGTTTTTTTTTATCATTATCATTTTAGAATCTTGTTACATTGTCATATTTTTTGTTTTAGAGTCATCATCGTTTTGAAGTGTCAGTGCTACTTGTAACCTCTGAAAAAAAAATGCTTCGTTCGGGATATTTTTTTTTTTTTCAAACGGGTTTTCATTATTATGAGAAAAATGTTTTTCCATATGAATAATCAATATTTCGAGAAGTTGCGGTATTATTTTTATTGAAAAATACAGTCCGACCTCGAAACAAGAGACTCGCCAATAACAGACTTTCCTCGAACTCGAACTTCGAGCTTAAGAGTTTTATCTTCACGAATGATGCTTCGATTTGTCTGAAATTTTCGTGAAACCCTTTTTAAATGCTTTACTTTTAGAAAAACCAAAAAAAAAATCGATTTTTTTGAAAATGCCGAGTAGCCTTAATCATTTAAACGGATTTAGTTTCGAAAGGTTGATGAATTTTCATTGGCATGTATTTTTTTTTTCACAGAACGAAGAAATGCACGCCGAAGGCGAGCTGAGAAGCAATCTCGACGACAGTGAAAAAGTACGCGAGTTGCAGGACAAATGCGCCGAATTGAAAGCAGAGGTGAGAATTAACCTTCGTATGTCACTGATTGGATGAAAAATCGATGTGATCCAAGCATTCGTTTTTATTTAATCGTTGATGATTATTATGAGGTGAAGAAATAAAAGTAAAAAAAAAAAAACAGATGAGATCGGTGGAAACGAACGACTAACAAACAAAATAAATGTTTGATATTTATTTAACTGGGCGTGCGAATGCGCAATCTACCAAAAACAAAAAACAAAACCAAACACAGAAAAACTAACTAATAGCTTGCTTGTAAATTATTGATCCAGTAACAAAGTTCATCCACATTATTCTGACCATTTGCAATTTTATAGTTCCCCACGCCGATCACCAGCCCGGAAACAGAGCCTTGGCGCTGGCTCGAGTAAGTTAACACGATTGATAACGAACGATCACGACGATTTCAAAAGAAATTCATTTTTTGTGTTTTATTTTTTTATTTATTTATTTTTTTTCATTGTGTTGTTTTGCATCGTCGTGGCTCGAATTAACGTGGTTTTACAGAATTTCGAAGAGAGCTTGATGAAAGATTTTATTTCGAATGCTTGCATCGTTACTAGTTTATTTATCATGAGTGAATAGTGGTTTTTTTCCCCCTCGAATGTATGTGTAATCTGCAATGGAGAGCTAATGTTTGCCGATTGTTGAGAATTTATGAGATCGGTGTCAACGATATCAAGAAAATTATGAAATTTTTACAGCCAGTAGCTTTTATCATTTCAAAAAAAAATGTGAAAATTCCCAAAACGATTTGGGGAAACGTGAGGTTAATTCGGTGAAAAAAAGGAAATTTTATCAAGAATTTTTTTAGGCGATAAGTCAATGCTGATTTTTAAAACGGGTTTTTTTTTTTTATTTATTTTTTTTTTTTTACCGACTCTTATTAACTTTTGTCGAGAGTCACTGAGCCCTATAAAACTGGATTGATATTCAAAGCTCTTCGTGTTTGACTATCAAAATCATGGCAGAATCTTGGCCAAAAGTTTTTTGTTGGATTTTACGAATGTCGCTAAATTATACGATATTAGCGATTGAAGAAGGTGAAAAAAAAAACATGACACAAGATACAACAATATTTATATGACGATATTTGATGATTATGAATTTATTTGGGATTCACAAAGCAGTTATGATCGAGATTTTTCAGACAAGCGTATTTTTGTTTCATAAACATTTTTATTATTATTAGAATTTACGAATTCGACGATTCAAAATTGTCTTAAAAATGATTTTATTCATTTAAATTTTCCAATAATTGTCTGTATTATTTCTACGTAGGTTTTTTTTTTCATTTTTTTTTCTATTTAAAGAACCTTGGAATAGAAACAAGCAAACAGAAAGGAATTCGAAAAAGGTCGTTAACATAGCGTTTTGGGAGGTCTCGTTTTTTTAAAATTAATTCGAGACGCTCATGAGCCATATTAAACGAGCACGATGACAACGATATATGTAACAATATCGCGCATGAATCGAATAAACTTGCTGTAGGTATTAGACGGATTGCATGATTTTTCGTAAGCATGAAATGGGCATGCGAAGCTAGCTCAACGATAATTACAGATTTTTAACCAACTTCGAAAAAAAACAGGAGGTTCTCAATTTGACTGTATTTTTCGTCGTTGTTATTAAGGCCTTATATACGATATTTTCCATCCTGTAACTATTGAAATATTTCTAACCGTTCAGGCTAATGGAATGAAAAATTTGAAAAAAAATAAGTAAATAAAAAGTTTTGAAATTTTTTCGCGTATGTAAGGCCGTAAATCATTCAAGAGATTAAGGGTATTAAAAATCCACAATGACCATATTAACAGACACTGTATTGTGTATACTACATGTGATCCTGTAGACTTGTTTGGTGATCGTTTTTTTTTTTTTTCTTCTTGTATGGAATCTCGAACGTCACCTTCGTATTTCCGTCTACAAGTGTTGTCTCATTTATTCAACCGTTTTTTAATATTAAAAAAAAAATTATTTCCTACAATCAAAACGTTGGCCCTGAGGTATCAAAGGAAAGAGAAGCCTGGAGCCCCGTGCCACGTGCGATAAAAAAATAATATTGAAAGTAACAATCGAAATATTTAATACAATGAAAAATAATTCTGAAACTAATAATCGAAATCCATCGTCGTATAAATTTGTCGAGGTTTTTGTTTCAAATTTGTGTGAAAATTCGACACAACGACATTGATTAAACCGCATTGGAATGGTCCACAGGTCATGAGGCTGGAAAGCAGAAAGGACAGGAGAAACGGTCAGCGCGGTGAAACTTCGAGAAGTATTAGCATAGACAACGAAAGTGAACTGGACGAAAAAGATCTTAGACTGTGTCTCAACGATCAGATTAACAGTACGACCATCGTATCCGCAAATCCCTCGCCCCAATCCCATAGATTATGAATAATCGGGAAACGGCATTAATTCGTGGCTCGAAATACGGAGTCACTGTATCATACAACTCTTCGTACGTCACACAAAAAAAAAAATGAAAATTAACATCCGAATAATAATGCAATACTCCACCCCCCCCCCGTTTAACTTACACGATTAACACGTAAGCATTCACACGTAGACTGTAATTTGACTCACGAATATCATTCATATAGTACATATACATGTATACATATATGTGTTGCATCGAAGTGTTGAAATTTATACAACCGTCATTAGTCCATTCCCGAGCTCTAGTTACGTCGATGAGAACGTGGAAAATTCGTCTGGAGAATATTTAATCCGTTTCTTCTGACACTTCATCTATCATCTGAATTATAGGGTAAGATGGGGTTAAATCGCTAATTTTTTTCAGGCTTCACGCTGTGAAACCTTCGCATTTGTCGAAATATTCTCAAGAAATTTATTTTTCTCGAAAATTTCAAATCTTTGGCTAGAAAAAAATTTGTAGAGAAAATTTTTGATGTAATTTTTATCTATTATTGAGCACCTCCATTTGAAAAAAAAGAGGTTCGAGGTGGCTTTTTTTTACTCTTTACGCTGTGAAACCTTCGCATTTATCGAAATATTCACGAGGAATTTCTTTGTATCGAATATTTCAAACCTTTGGCTGAAAAACAATTATTGAGAACATTTTTTATGTAACTTTTATTTATTATTGAGCACCTTCATATGAAAGAAGAGGTTCCAGCTAGATTTTTTTTTACTTTTTACGCTGTAAAACCTTATTTGTTTTAATGTTTTTTAAAATTTTTATTATTTATAACTTATTATTTTAACGTTTCGGAAAATTTTGAAAAAATAATTTCACAGCATTAATTATCGCTGTAATCCTGGCTATGTTCAACGTAGACATTTTTTTTTTTTTTTTGACGACCACGTTTGGGGCGAAGAGAGGCAACTTACATTTTTTTCCGTTCTTATTTTTTTCCCCAACAACTAAAAAAAAAAATCTTACCCGCTGGCGATTTAATCCCATATTACCCTAAATTATCGCGGAAATTAAAGTAACATGGTATAACACAATTAATCACTTTGTGTATTTAGAGATTGTTTTTTTTTTCTATCCATTATTGTCAATGTTTCGAAATTTGCTCACAAATTCATTTGGCCATAGGTTTTGGATTTTTTTATGAGTTGATTCTACGTGAATAGAAGAAAACCTTTGATTTCGGGTTGAATTTGTGAAAAATCAAAAAATTGAGTTTCAACGTTCGTAAAAAAAACCTGTGTACGAAGTTTCGGTCAATTAATTTGCACACATTTTATAAGAAAAACATCATCATTCGTTCCAAAAATTTAACCCGTAATGGTCACACTGGGTCCAGCGGACCCTACGCAGAAAAACAGTTTCCATTTGCGTTCTTTTTCACGTATTCCGTTGTTGTGAGTCTTTCAAAACATATCGAACAATTCTGACCCCGATGAACACCGACAAATCCCTCGACGACCGAATTTTCGTCGGAAAATGGTTACCGTAATTTTTTTTTTTTTTTTTTTTTTTCGTTTTTTCCAACGAACTCAAAATTATTGAGCCAAAGAACCATCCGAGTGACGATTTTTATACGAATTATAGTAACGTAGTAAAATTTTTTTCTACCAATCACTCGAACTACCGATAAGACAACAATTCCGCGATCCAATTCGTTGCGTTATTTTTTTTTTGTAGCGAAATAACGCAAAGTTCGGCCGATGTCGATGCAGAAACTGAATAATCGCTCGTAGCTTCCGATAAAATTTATTTGAAACATTATTTTCGATTACGCATACAAAAAAAAAAAAAAAAAAAGCTCAGCTATCGTGAAAATTTATCCACTTTTTTTTTATCATAAACAATGCGAAATGTGAGCAGTGCCAAAAATAATGTTTAATGTTCAAACTTTATAAAACAGACGATTTCTGTCGAATTTATGAAAGAAGGAAAAGATTTGAAAAGAAGGGAAAGAAAAGAAAACAAACGAATCACACATTCCAACTTACCGGGCATTTGAATGGTCGACTGGACAATAATCTTCGAGATTGCAACCAATTATTGGGGACCATTCAATTGCATTCAATAAAATTGTGCCCAATTCGGGTGGGTCTCGAAGTTTCGAATTTTTCAATGTTTCGACGGTCCAAAATTTCGAAAGTGCATATGTTACGACCGTCGATTCTTCGACCGCGTGCGGGGTTCCCAAAAGTCCATAGATCCGAACGTGCAATGTCTCCGAACGGTCGTGAGTTTCGAAAAAACAAAAAAAAACGAAAACAAAAAAAAAACAATTCGAAATGCAATGGTATCGAAAGTGAAAATTTAGTTCGAAGGGTTTACGACTCCGACTCGTCGATGTTTCGAACGGGCCATGGTTTCGACGGGCCAAAGTTTCGACAACGTATACATACATATATATATATATATATATATATATATATATGAATATATAGGTATAGCGGCGTAAATATTGCGGGAGCTGCAATCTTCACGCGTTTGAACGAGCCGGCTACGTCGCTATACCTATATATACACACATATACATACGTTTTCGAACTTTTGATCCGTCGAAGCATCGAGGCCCCGTTCGAAACATCGGGCGAGTCGAAAAAATTTATTTTCGACAACATTACGATTCGATTTCATCGACCCCCGTCGGACATTCGAACGTTCGAATTTTCACAAATTTCGTCGCACGATCGCGTCGAAATGGCAAAAAAAAAAATTTCGTACATTTGGATTTTCGATAAATTAAAATTCGAATTGAAGAAAAAAAAAATTCCTCGTGAAGCTGTCGAAACATTGAAAATTCGAAACTTCGAGACCCACTCCCACAATTCTAGCACAAGTGTAAACGTGACAAAAATCCCATTCATTCCGTGAGCGAAAAAAAAAACAAAATAAATAAATAAATAAAATGGTCACACATATTTAAGTTAGAAATCGATCGATGATTGAAAAATGCCAGTCGCCCCGAGCAATATTGTCCAAAGAAAAATTTGAAAAAAAAAACCATTCGCAGCGACGTACTTAACGTGAACCACGGGCAATCATCAGTATTGTTTATAAATTTTAATCGATTGGACATGTTCTTTCACGTCTAACGAATTTAGGCTCCTCTAATTTATCACATTTGTTTCGACGTATAAACAAACCAAAAAAAAAAAACAACAAAAAACGTATTTTTTTTTCTTTTTAGTTCCAATATGGATTATGCAATAATTTAAGTAAATTGTTTAATCAAATAACAAATTTTTTTTTTTTTTCGATGAAGGAATTAAAGTTAACTGTGTTAATTATGTCTGTGTAAGCCGAACCATAAAAAAACAACAAAAAAAAAAAAATATATATATATATATATATCATAGGACAAAACTTGGTTTTATAAAAATATTCCTGTTCTAAATAACATGCGGCAATTTATTTTATTTTATTTTATGTTATTTTTTTTTTCGGCATCTTCGTTAATTTGCTCGCGGAGGGCGGGGCAATGCTTTGTACGGTAAGATAGAAACTGGATAGAAACTTTCAATCACTACTGGATCAATGTTAGCAAAAAAAAAATTGTTTTTTTTTTTTACTCAATAATGAAATGAAATATTTGAGTTCGCTTTCGAACTCAAATATTTTAAAATATATTCGTCAAACCGAATTCAGATTCGTTCTTTGTGTGTTAATATTAGTCTTTACTGATTTATCGACGCAAATTCAAAAATAAGGGTTGAAGGATGTGGGAACTCGCCATTTCAAATCAATGCGAACGAATTTTGTTTGTGGAAATTTTTATAATACATTTTGAACCTTCGTGAACCTCATCGGGTTCACGATACAATTATTACACAATCGTAATCTACGGAACAAATTAATCGGTATTATGCGTATAAATTTTTCCACGAGACTGCACGTGATCGTCGTGCAATCGATGTTGCTCGAGCGCAATTAATAATTCAACGAATAAAATTTCATTATTTCCGAATAATAACACTAATTTTGTTATTTAGAAACAAAAAAAATAATAATAATAAGATAACGAAGAAGTACCGAAGTCACTAATTTATCGAGTCATCGAGAACTTGATAATGAAGATTTTTTTTTTTTGTTTGTTTCTTATTTTTTTCGTTCACAGTTTGGTCATTGTTAGTATTACGGTCAAATTGTACATGAAGAACGAATGTGATGCGCTCAGTCGTTGATGTAAATATTCGCAAACTGTGTCGACGGTGCTCGAATTAATCTGCGAGACCAAAAAAAAAAAAAAAAACTACATGCATCGATCTTACGCGCGCAGGGACACAAACTGGTGAAAGACGTCGAGTATGTGGGGATCCAAGTCGGGTGTGAATAGAAGGGTCTCCAACGTAGACGAGTACTTCATTACTTGTTCGTGATGCTGAAAGGAAAATTAACATTTTTGTTTTTATTTGTAGAAATAATTTGAGGTGGTAAACATTTGTGTAGATTGCCCGGAAAAATAGGTAAATTTTGGGAATTATTATCTCAAAAACTATTCGTCCGATTGAATTCCAGTTGGTTTTATTCGAAAGTATGTACATTGAGGTATGTCGACGAATTTTTGTTTGAATGTAGGGTGAATGGGAGCGCTGTTATTCCGGCCGGGGTAAAATAACTTTTTCAAAGTCGGTTCCCACTTTTTTTTCAGATAACGGATTGACCGATTCCTTTGAAATTTGGACACAATATGCACGGATAGGTAATGAAGTTCGGCACGTAGGATTTTTTTTAAAAACTAATTTATTTATTTTTTTATCAATCAACAATGGGAGTAAATTGAGGTTTAAAAGTGAATTTCAACTTCAATCAAGCGCCATTTTGTGAAAAAAAAATCCTACGTGCCGAACAGCTCAAGATGGTACACTTTAAGAATCTTCTTGAAATTTTTGTTTCGGACCAACCGACTGCCAGAAAAAGTGGGAACCGCAAACCGTGTCGACGACAAAGTTATTTTACGCCGGACAGAATAACAGCGCTCCCATTCACTATACATTCAAACCAAAATTCGTCAACATACCTCAATGTATGAACTTTCGAATGAAACCAACTTGAATTCAATCGGACCAATAGTTTTTGAGATAATAATTCCCACAATTCCCATATTTTTCATAGTTCGTTGATATCTTGTTGTTGACTTACCGACAAGAAAACCTGTTGAAGTCGTCCAATGGTCCATCTGTACCAGTGCGTGTTGTAGTCGATACCGTCCGTGTCACATCTCACCAGATGCTCGGACAAGATCATGATGAAGCGCTGTCGAACGAATCAAGTTGAATCGGTCAAACAAATATCACAACTCGTTCGAAACTCATTAAATTTTGAAATTTTATTCTATCAACTGTAAAACTATTTAGTCGTGCTGATAAATTGTTTCGGTATATTATTCCATCTTCGACAATAAGCAATTTTTTTCATGTACACGAAAATATTTGTAATCTATTTTTTTTTCAATTGTTAAAATTTTACTTTGGCCCGATAAATTCATTTTATTATTTTTGAAGCTTTGGCTACGATTTCGATCGCATTTTTATCGCTACACTCTCAAAATTTTCATACTTGACTCGGGATTTGAGTAAAAAAAAAAATCTTACATTATTTTACCGCAAATAAATGAAATAAAATAATAAAATATTTATTTTATTATTTTATTTATTTTATTAAATGAAATAATAAAATATTTATTTCATTATTTTATTTATTTTGATGATAATTTGATGATAATTATTTGTTGATTATTATTTTTTTTGTTCCATCGATTAATCAGGAATTAACGAAGAAATCAGAATTAACGATTTTACGACAAAAATAAAATAGTAAAAAAATGTTTTACAGTCCGGAATCGAATCGAAAACTTCGGATTTAATTTTTCCATACCTGAAAAATGATGAGGAACAAATTTTTCTGATCGGCCTGTGCCGCTTCCAATTTCTCCTCCATTCTCTCGACGACGTCCTCGGACGGACGTTCGACTCCGCTTTTGTCCTTATTGGCGTTTTCCTCGTCCTCCGACGACGTACCCGATCGACTCTCGTCTCTCTTCAACTTTTCCCTCGCCTCACCGACCTCCGTGTTCAACTTTATAACGTGCTGATTCTTCTTGCGTATCGTCAGATGCAAAATCTCCCATATGTAAAGTCTGCCAAGGAATTAACGAAAATTTCGTGTAATTCAATGATAAGTTAAATTTTCATGGAGTTTGTTAGCGATGTAGTTAAGGAGGCTCCGTCGCGTACGTCTTACCGACAGAAAAAAAATAATTTTCAAGTATATCACGGATAAAGTGCCCACATTCACGTGTGCAAAGTTTCAGCTAAGGTTAACGACTAAATAAGAGAGATAAAAATAGTTAAACTTGGAATTTTTAACACATGGCTCATGGAAAAGGCACCCTCGAAAGACTTGTGATCAAGTGATATTTTTCCACTCACTGAACAGATATTGACGAAAAACTACAGTAACGTCGATTGGATCATGAAGATTCCAAACACAATGAAAAAGTTTTCGGTTCATCGACTTATGTAAAAATATATTTAACGTTGAAATGTCAAAATACGTTGAAACTCCGATAGGTTTCGCGACCGTGTGAAGATTCGGCAGCGTCGCGGTAATCAGGTTGGTTGGTCGGTTCATTCGTTTAGTTTCGGCGCGGGTCACCGCCTCGCGGTGGCGCTGACCACACGGCCATGGACTGAGGAATCAGGTGGTTGTGCATAATAATTTTAAACTGTCAGCCTCGCGTTGTCAAAACAAATCGGAGAACACCGTGGAATGGAGAATTGCGACGTTGCCGTACTTCTTCAGGCATTACCGTAACGTAAAATCGTGCCAATTCTACGGTATTTATTTAATCGATGTACAACTAATTAGTTTTGTAAAAAATTATCAACGATACGTTTATAATCGACCGTATTGTGACAAAAGCATGCGTATCACTGAAAAAAAAATATGGGCCCTGCTTATGCGTCCACGCAACCCGCCCCTTCGTGACGGAGCCTCCTTGAGTGAAAATAAGGATTAAATACTCACTTCGTAAATTCGGATGACATTTCCTTCGAAAAAATCCAATTGGCTATGGCGCTGCATTCGATTATGCCGGTTTTCAAGAGCTTGTCCGTGAGTACGACCATCATTTGATAATGATTTATCCACAGTGCGAACATATTGCGCAAAATACATATTTGGGCCTCCTCAGTTTCCGCGAGTACCTACGATTTAACAAAAAATAAATAAATAAATAAATAACCGATAGCAATCAGCAAGTTTCATACGTTGTCGTTGAAGCAATGACGAAAAAAAGTAGTCAAAGTAGCATGTGTCCACCGCGCATGCGCGTTAAGCCTTTTAGGGAGCTCCACTGTTTTTTATTATTTTTATGTACGAATTTATATGTTTGATAAAAAAAATCTGGATCGCCGTAATAAATTATTCAACCTTCAGATATTTTTTCATATACAGATGTTTAAGAAATAAATAAAATAAATGAAATAAAATAAAATAAATTAAAATAAATTAAAATAAATTAAATGAAATAAAATAAATTAAAATAAATTAAAATAAATTAAAATAAATTAAAATAAATTAAAATAAATTAAATTAAATAAATAAAATAAATAACGAGTCCATAAATGTCGGCAATAGTACCTTAAAAACGTGATGAAACTTTCCGACGGCGGCGAAACTGTGGGAAAAACTTTTCGAGCCGAGATTCAGCAAAGTTTGAACGAACACATCGATTTTCAAAGGATTGAAGCTGTTCGGTTCTTCGTTCTCGCCCTGTCCGGGAAGAGTATTCAGAACGTTGAGCACCTCCTCCGCGGTGCACTTGCGTCTTATCGACACGACTAGTTCGTGAGCTGCCGCGGTTCCCGGCAACGAGCCTGAAACAAGGTAATTGCATCGAGTTAACTCATCGATTTTTATATCCAACGAATTTTTTTTTACGGCTAGTCAGTTCATTTTTTGAAAATCAATTTTTTTTCTTCCTGCATTTGATAAAAGTACAGCATTTCAAAAGTATTTGCTTCAAACCCCTTAAGGTCCCGAAAGTACGGTTTTGCATGTGTAAATGGAATTAATCGAAGTTGATTATTACAGAAATTTTTTTTTTTTCCCTATTTTCAACAATTAAAAATGCTATCTTACTCGCTCCTTCCGATGTGTACTTGTAGACCGGTTCGGGAACTGCCGGAATCAATTCGGCGTACGATTCGGGCATCATGTCGCGAATACGTTGATGATAAGACAATCTGAAATCGAATATTCACGTTTATCGACACTCGAAGGATATCGCTAATGTTTGTGTCTTTCTCTGCCAGGCATTGTGATTGTGTCATTTTACATTTTAATTTGTGTTAAATACAAGTATTTACATTCCAACGTGAAATTATTAAAAATTTCAGTTTAAATTGAATTTTTAGTGTATTTATAAAGTGAATGTATTTCAACTGTATAAATAATTATCCAAGTGAATAATTCCACTCACCTGAGAGCCTTGAGCAATACTTCGCGTATGAATTTGGGTCGGGGATGTTCAGCGTCTCGCTGAAGACACGAATCCCAGTCTTCCCAGGACCAGCGAAATTGGAAATTGCTCAGATGGTAAGCGAACCACCAGACAAAACGATCGAACGACGCCGCGGCCATGCTGTCTATGCGTCTGAACAGTATCTCCGTGGCTTGGGCCAAAACCTAAAAAATGAACGTTGTTTCATCGACAATAAATTTAAATTAAATTAAATTTGAAAAAAAAATTCGGCATCGAAATTTATTCATGTTCGAGTGTTATTTTGAAAATTGTTATATTTTACTCACTTGTGGCATGGTCGAAGGCTGAAGTTTGCACAATTCGATGAGTATCGAGCCGTAAGAAATTTCCAGATGCTTCGAAGTCGGAAGTTTGAATAATTCGCCGAAAATAACTTCGACTATGCAGTAATCCAATGGAATTTTTGCTTTGTATGGAAAATTCAACAGATGGGCCGCGCTATAAATGTTTATGTGAATTAACGAATTATTATTATTATTATTATTATTATTATTATTATTATTATTATTATTATTATTATTATTATTATTATTATTATTATTATTATTATTATTATTATTATTATTATTATTATTATTATTATTATTATTATTATTATTATTATTATTATCATCATCATCATCATCATCATCATCATTATTAATTTCTTATTTAGTTTCGTGAAAATTTCTTTTATTTTCGTAAAAAGTCGATCAATACATGTTTACTTTGTCGTCTGCCGATTTAAGAGGGCTAATTGTGAGTCACCTAAAAAATTCCAATTTTTTAGGTGACTCAGCCCCCTTAAACTTGAATTATTTTTAATTATCGCATACAGCTTCCTCCACAAGATTGCACAAAAAAAGGAAGAAACAAAAAAAAAAGAAAACAGATGTAAATACCAAATAAATTGCTCACCAATCTTTTCTCTCGTAGTAACAATTGTCGATTATTTGTCTGAGATGTTCCTCGATGAGAAATCGCTCGATAGCGTGACTGCCGGGAAGAACGGGCCCCTCGGCCGGACAATCCGTGTAATCGAACATTCTGAACACAACGGTCGGCAGAGGATATAGAAATGATTCGTGATGAGGCGGTGGCAACAGCGCGGGCAAATTGTGCTGCAGCGCTTCGCACAGAATCGAATCGAAAGCCAGATACGGACGGGGAATGTGTTTCTCCGCCCAATTGTCCTGACGAAGTTTTCGCACTTGTGCCCACAGACAGTCCAAGTATTCCTCCTGTGGATGAGGCGTGTCGCTCGACCACACTCTCAACGCCGGCTGATGTTTCTTGCCGCGTTTGTTCAGAAATATTTCTATCGTTACCATCAGATGATCCAACTCTTGTTCCTTCTTCTCGTACAATTCACGTCCGACCCACGGCAACGTGGACAGCACCGCGAATACGTACCTGGGAAATTGTTTTTTTTATTTTTATTTTAGTTTTATTATTTAAGGTAGTATCCTAGATGCTGTAAGAGTCAAAGCAAGCCTAAGATATACCATCTCCTGATTGAGGTACGTAGTAATTTGATGTGGCAACGTCGCGTGTTATGATGTCGATCAGAGAGAGAGAGAGAGAGAGAAGATGGGAAACAAACGCGCAACGTTGCCATGTCTACTGGATCACGACCAACTCCTCATATAAACTGTATTTTCCCCGATGTTTATTTGCTTATTATTATCATCACAGTCTCCTAATCTCTACTGTCAAGTGCCCAAAATGTTGTCCGAATATTCAACTTGCAGCTCAAGTGTTTTCATTAAAATCTGACGAGGACTTTTTGTATTATATCAAATTGATCGTGATTTTCCATAAGGCTACATGTTAAACGTGTGACAAATAAAAGTGTTGATATATTTTTTCTCGTGCTCCGGAAAGCCATGAAAATTTAACTGAACCTTTTGAAAAAAGATGAAACATGATGCAAGATGTAATAACACCTGTTTGACGATATTCGATGATTATCTATTTCTCTGGCATTCACAGAGCAGTTATAATCGAGATTTCTCAGATTGTCGTACTTTTGGCTGGGATTGTACTTGTGTGTCATACATCCTTTACTTGTTTAATATCGAATCGCAAAATACAAAAATTAATGGGTTTTTCATTGAAATAAGCAACTGAATATTTTGATCATTAGCCCTCGGGGTGTTTGACAGTTCAGTTTTCAATGTCCATGATCTATTGAATTGATCAATTGAAGATATGTATGACAAATACAATCCCAGACAAAAGTACGAAAATCTGGGAAATCTCGATTAAAACTGCTTTGCAAATGCTCCACGGGCATTTTTGACTTACCAATCTCGTCTGACTTGAGGCACGCTGTCCTCGTTGGCGGCGTCTAGCATATTGTCGAAAAGCTGCATGAGCGAGCCGCAGGAAAGCACATGGCAGTTGACAAGATCGGCGAGAAATCTCAGCGAATAACGAGCCGCGTCCCATTTGCAAGCCTTCAAAGCCTCTTTGAAGTTCTTCACCATGTAGTCCACGAATTCACCGCCGAAATTGAAATTCTTTGCGTTGAGAAGACCGACCAGAGTCGTGTAGATGGTACATTTTTCTGGCATCTTTATCGCGCAGTCGGTCAGAATTCGCAGAATTTTTCCACGAAAAGCGCCGAGATCGGCTTCGAGCACGGACGCCAAACCCTCGAGGTTGCTCTCCAACGACGACGTCGACTTTTCGCCGACTCGGAGAATGAGCGATTCGAGACGATCCTCGATCTCTTGGTTCTCCGATACCCTCCGACGTTTCTTGTAAACGCGATCTATAACAAAAACAACAAAGCATCGTTTTATCCTAACCTATTGTCAAATTTGTCAAATCATAAATTCTTTAATGAATATAATGAATTTGTTAATTACTATTTCACTATTTCAAAATCGCGACACATGAATTTTGAAATGTCCTCTAAATAAGGTAATCGAAAGGAAAAAAAAAACCAAACCAACAAACAAACAAACAAACTTTGAACAATATATAATACATATTGTGAAATAGATAAACATATACATCGTTGTTTTTTGCAAAATAAGAATAAATTCCATTCAATTTGCAAGATATAACGAAAATAGTGATAAAAAAAAACATAACCACAAAAAATGGAAATTGCTATCAGCGAAATACTAACCATATCCATCGTCATCATCGTGGGCTCGTCTTCGACTCATTGTCGACGAGTTCGATCGCAAAAATGTCTTATCAGTGTAACAATCCCGAATCTCAAAGGCTCATTCGATTATTCGATGTCTTATCGTCGTATAATAAGATTGTTCCGGCAATTTTTCTAACCGCAAAAATTGGCGACGCATTGACACTCGAAGCTGGCTTCCCACGACGCTTATCTTGCGTAACGCGTGGCTTCTATCGGCCAATCATGGTGCTCTGTCATTATTCCGTTATACGGTAGAAGGGACTATCGACGCTGTGATTGGCTGCGCGAGAAGGTACGCGGTAGGCGAATCGGGTGCAACGGCAGACCGGCTTGAAGTTGCATCATTGTCAACAGGGCTACGTTCTGAAACTCTACTCGAGTCAACTGTGGCATAACTATAGTGATATAAATATAACGACGCGAGTTGACTCGAGTAGGGTTTCGGAACGCAGCCCAGCGATTAGTGGGGCTGCGTTCTGAAACTCTACCCGAGTCAACTATGATATAACTATAGTAATATACATATAACGGCGACTAGCGTGGCTCTAAACCTCGCTCTTTCTAAGTTAAAGCTGATTGGTCGCAATTATCTATATGTTGATTGTGACCAATCAGCTTTAACTTAGAAAGAGAGAGGCTTGGAGCCACGCTAGTCTCTTCTCTTTCTATTGCGATTTCACTTTTTCTCGCGACATGAGCAGTCCATATCTATATCTCGATGGGTTTTCACCATCTTTAATAACCAACACGAATAAAAACGTGTTTCGCTATCGGTCAATCGATCAACTCGCAATACTCTGATCCCGCCCATTTGTACTCCCGATTCTGGAGCACTATTGAGAGGTTCGACTGTACTCGTTCCAGCGCTCGTAGCGGCCGCTCTCCGAACTTTTGTTCCCGATGGATTTCCGTTCCCCATTTCCAAGCCCAAAAACCGGACAAGTTGGCTCTCCTGTTATCCAGACTCCCTGGATAATGTAGGGTTCCTGGTGATGTGACAAAAACATTTTTTTACAAGGACGTTCATGACGTTCAACCATAATGAAAGTACATTGTCTCGCATTAAAAAAACATGACTCGATGAAAATGAAATGAAATGATAAAACACCCGAGTCGAGGCTCGTCTGATTACACACTCGATGGCATCGACAGTCACCATTGAGTGCGGGTAAAACTGCTGATACACGTGAACATAACCTCCATCTTCGAACATAACAGTTGATAAGTGCACGAAGATAATCATGAACGAGACGGTTAGTTGCGATTTCGGCGATGACTCTGCCATGGAATCATCGACCGAGAGTCTCAATTCCACGTTTCAAAAAGGGTTCTATTATGAGAAGCTGTTGCCCTACGCCGACGAACTCGACGAGGAAGCCACGAAGTTTCTCGCTGAAATTAAAGGGAAACTGGGCCAGGCTACGATGCTTCGTCAACTCGAGCCCGGTTGCGTCGTATGGACTTTCAAGCTTCAGAGGTGAACTTCCGACGTGTCTTAATTTTATCCAAAGCCCTACGTTAACCCGTTGCGGTCACTTAGGGTCCGCTAGACCCCAGGCTAATTCCGTGGCCATTATGCAATGAAAAAACCATTTTTCAACATTATTTTGTTCATTTAAACGTACCACTTTCATTTTTCGACATTGACCGAAAGTCTTGAGCTCAAACTTCAAAATAAATATCACTTTTTTCAAAGTCCACGAATAGCTCTTGTTTTTTTTGCAAAAATATAATATTTCAAGAGTCAAACGACGTAAGATTTTTTAGCATGCGTCAAGAATGAAATTTTTCACGAATTTTTTTTGTAAAAAAAGTCAGGTTTTGTGAATTTTTTTTTCTCGTTGTGTTTTGACGATTTTAAGATCAAATAAAAGACAACAACTATTGGATTATTTAGAAAACAAGTCAAATTGAAGTTTGGCGCAAGATTTAAGTCGATACATTAAAAAGAACGCCAATGGGTTTAATTTTTGTGAGAGGGGTCCGCTGGACCCTGTGTGACCGATATGTTATTATTTGGAGATGTGACCTTAACAAGTTAACGACCCCAAACGTTTTTCCACAGGATTTTCACATCATTTTCGTCCGACTGCAATAATTCTCGTTTCGCAGGTTTCTAAAGACGTACAATCTTAAATTTAGCAAGGATAACCACATTACCTTTATCAAGCTGATGTACAAACTGGTGACCATACCGAACCTCGAATCATCCATGTTCATCAACTTTGGCACAACGTTCAACAAACTTTTGAAGTATGTATAAAAAAACTAGAATCGAACGTAAAGATAGCACTGGCTGAAAAGGGTTCAAGATTTTTAGTCAAGGCCTATTTTGGTTAGCATGGGTTTTTTTTTACTTTCGTGAGGGTGAGAGCACCGTGTGAGTGTAATGTAAGTCGAAATCAATATATAAATCGGTACATCGGGCAGTTTGCGTCAAATTTGAAAAATTATAATTCCCATAAAATGATTTTTTGAGATTCGAAGATTTTGAAAATCGTATCGCTCTTTTCTTAACCGCTGCTGGACTTTTTTTAAACAATCAGGTTCGGAGCGTGAGAAATGTTTGCGCGGTAACGATGCATGATTATTTTCCTAGAAAAATAGAATTGATCTCACCGGAAGAGTTGGAAATCGATTGGAGACCTCTTTACGATTTAGTGAAAAGAGTATTCGTCATGGGTCAATCGGCCCAAGCCTTTTATCGTTTTTCGTCGGCCCACGAACAGACATTGCGCACCATGGTTCTTCGGGCAAAGAATTATTTTCCCGTAAGTTTTTGCAAGAATTTTTTTACAACGACAGGAAACAAATGAAATATTTTTATATGTGATTTTTTTTTTTCAGATAACCGCAACTCAGGAGATTTTGGACGAATTGAGGCCCAAACTGTGTCCCCTCGATCCTCCGACCATGTCGAAGACCATGGAGTTGTTGAAATGGTTTTTGCCCGTAAGATTGCATCCGAACAATCATCATCTGGGTTTCAAACTGTGGTTCGACGAATTTATGAAATTGTGGGAGGTCTGTCACAATGCTCCGCAGTGGGAACCGAGCATGATGTGGCTGATGGCCAGATTGGCCCGTCACAATGTCGGTTACATCGATTGGGAGCCTCATGTGCCGTTGATGTTCACACGTTTCATCAGGTCGTTGAATCTTCCGGTTTCTTACAAAAAATTTCGATGCACCAAACCACACAAAATCGAGACGATTCCCATTGCTTTGTGGATCGTGTCAGTTCTGGTGAGTCGAAATCGACGTTGCTTCGAAACTTTTTCAAAATTTTTCCTTTTTCAAAGAAAATTTTGAAAAACATAATTTTACAGTTTTACGAAATTTTATTTTTCGATGATGTTTGTTCCGATTCTCGGGATGAAGAATCAGGTGCGGGAGGTCGAAAAATGTTATCGGAAATATTTTTTTTAAACGTTTTTTTCGATTTTTTTCGAGTTTTTTTTTTTTTTTTGAATTTTATTTTATTATAATTTTTTTAATTTAAACGTCTATAACTCGGGAACGGTTCGAGCTACAACGTTCGATTTTTGAACAAATGTGAAACTTTATGGTCTTTTTATGATTACGTAAATCGTGGAATGCATTTATTTATTTATTTTTATTTTTTTTATGGGATTTTTTTTTTTCGTCAAATTTCCCACTCATCCAAGGGGTTTTTAAGGGTGAGGATCTTTGGGTTCTGTGGGGTTCTTTAGGATTTTATTGGCTGCTTTTGCGTTCTTTGCATTCGGTCAAATTACTTTATTTATTTATTTTTTTTTTTTTTTCAAATTTGGAAAAAACGTTAGAAAAAATATTTCCGACAACATTATCCGACCTCCTTCTTCCAATTCTTCATCTAGAGGACCGAACAAAAGTCCTTGAAGGAGAAAATTTTGATAAACTGTAAAATTCGAAAAAGTCGCGATACTGCATAATTATGAAATAGCGTTTTTAAAATAGCACAAAATTTCGTTTCGTTCATGATAATTATTCGGACACAGGGCAACGGGTCTAGCACTCAAACTTACATGGAAAAATTTTTGGAAACCATCGAAACTTATCTTCATCAAGCGAACTTTGGTCCTTGGGTGCCGAAACTCAAGGATCTGCTCAACAAACTGGCTCAATTCTTCATTCATCGAATACACACGTATGTTTTTCAATTTTTCTAAGTTGAACCTTTTTTCAATTCCGATTGTGGATGGGTGAATATTTATCGAAGGAAAAATCTTGCGAAAAATCGATTAATTCATTTTTTTTTGCAATTTTGAAAAAAAAAAAAAAAAACTATTTAAAAGTACTTCCCGAAAATCTCATTGAGGAATTAAAAAAAAAGTTGGCTGATTTATCGCCAATTTCAATTATAATTAAATCGTTTCGAACGATTGCAAAAATTTATCATCGACAAACTTTTTCCATTTCACATCAGCGAACGCTACAAAGATCAAAGTTGGGAAGTTCCAACGCAGGATCGTCACAAACTCACCGATGCCGACATAGACGCTTTTGTGAAATCGGTTTTGCCGGTCGCGATGACCGCCATGTTCAGCAAGATGGGACTGTCCGCCGGTTGCAACGCTCTTCGACAGCTAGCGACCATGAGACCCAATCTGGTTATACCGGACGTGCTTGAACAAATGTACACGACGTTGGATTCGTTGACCGAACCGCACAAACTCACGGCAGCGATGTCCGCAATGGCAGCCGTAGCGAGACCCATGGTCCAGGGCTCGAGAAACATCAACGCAGGTAGTGTTGATGTTTGCTAGTGATATAGGGTGATATACAACTAAAAGGATGCGACTTTCGGGAATGTTTGTCACTCAATCGGGAATGGGCATTAATTCGATGAAAATGTATTTTAAATACTTAAAAAAAAACAAATAACTATGATTAATTATCATGCGTGAATGAATATTCACACATTGGCGTGATAATCATCACCAACTTACGTGAATTATCATTTTTGTAAATATATAAAAATGATAATTAAAATTAAATATTTTCATTATCATTTTACGAATAATTAAAATATTTAATAAATCTGGAAAAATTCGTTATTATTTGGTTCGAAAAGTATTTGAAATACATTTACATTGAATGGATGCCCATCTTTGCACTCAATAAAGCGAAAAATCTGTTAACAGGTATTATTTTATAGTTTTGTTTTTTTTTTCCTCCAAATTTTGATTATGATCAAAAGTACTTGCAAAATGTTCTGAATTGTCATCTGGGTATTTACGGTGCAGATTGAAGAAAAAAATTGTCAAGTGTACGAAATTGTTTTGTTGTCAAAATGAACCGCGCGGACCCCGAGAAGAGAACATTTTTAACCATCACATCACAAGATTTGTTCGATACGAAAAAAGGATATTTTCGATAATTTTTCTTGACGACTAAGTTAATGTATTTTCATTTCTGTAATAACTGTGTCGTCAAGAAAAATCATCGAAAATATGTTCTTTTCGCATCGAATCTTTGTTACTTAGCTTACCCCCTTCTTAAGCTAACCCCCCCCCCCCTCCTTAAGCACAATAGAACGCTTTCTAAAATATCACATGTTTCCATAGTCCAGGTTCTGAATTCACGAAAGTCTTGTCGAGTAATTTGTATTTTAGGTCGGACAAAATACAAAATGGACAAGTATCTTGTATTTTGGGCCAGACAAAATATATAATGAGCAAGTATTTTATATTTTCGTGTGGACAAAATGCAAAATGGATAAGTATTTTGTATTTTCGGTCGAACAAAACATAAAATGGAAAAGTTTTTTTTTCATTATTATTATTTTTTTTTTTTTAATAGATTATGCCTATCCCCGGTCTCGAATCCGGATAAGTCGAAATCCCATAGCATCGCCGATAATCCTCACCAATCGATAACAATCCCCTCAAAAAAAAAAAAAAAAATAAATAAATAAATAATAATAATTCACAATTCCAGATTATTCGTACGCCGAAGGACCATCGCACGTCGTGCCACTCCTGTTCTCCCTTCTTCCGGGCATAGACGCCAACGACGCGTCCAAATGTTTCGTCACCTGTCGTCTGATATCGATATACGCGATGTTGATCCCCATAGTCGACACCTCACGTTCGTCAGCTCCCATGAACGACCACGAAAGACTCGTGAACGAGTCAACGTCGCGTTTCGAAGATTTCGTTCTGCAGTTCTTCGATCGTATCTTCACCCTCATCGAGTCCAGCACCCTGGAATTCCTGACCGACGAGAATCGCGACGCCGGAGTGGAAAAGAGCAAATTGGAATCAATGGCCGAAGGCGCAGTGGCCAATGTTTGCACAGTTATTCTACGACAAATGAGCGACGATATATTTCAATCGGCTTTGCACAAATTGCGATCGTTCGTGATGGAAAGAATTTTGGAGACAACGGTTTCCGGTCAATTGGCAGCGACGGTTTGTCGTGCTTTTGCACGTGTTAACGGTCGTCAAACTCTTCGTACACTCGTGCCCGGTCTTGCCGATTCGATAATCGAATTGGCGAGCTGTGATGACGAATCCACGAAGGAAGAAAATTTGGACAAACGTTTGCTTTATGGAATGTTGGTTCTGTCGACCGTCGTTGACACCCCGGGAACCAATCTTCTTCCACACGTCGACTTGTTGACGACGGTACTCGACAAAATTTTGCGACTCAAATCGCGCGATGGAATTCAAATTGCCGGACGTTTGCTGAAAACCGTTTTTCAATCCTTGTCAAACGTTGCTGCGACGAATTTGCCGACGAATGGGCGTGATTACAACGATCCGGATTATTCGTACGTCAAGGATTGGGGCCAGGGTGTGGATATTTGTGATTTGAAGATCAATTGGTACGTTCCGGGCGAGGATGAAGTTGAGATGCTGCAGAAATTATTTTCGAGATACTTTTCGCCGGAAGTCGGGAAGATTGAGGCGTACTGCGATGGGGACATTTCACTCACGAGGTCAGTTTTCATTTCATCATTTTTTTTTTATCATATTTTCGAGTGAATTATGGAATTTCACGATGTGTTTGTCGCAGATCGGAACTCCTGACGTCGCTGAATATCATCAGCAGTGTTCTGGAAGGCTGTGAGAGTTTGTTACCCGTCGCGGTGGATCCGACGACCGATCCTTCCGATCCGGCCATGGCCTGGACCTCGTTTTTGCCAACGGTGGGCATCAGGGGTGAAATTCGCATGCCGGACGGGAGCAACGTGCGTCAATACATGACGAAACTCATGAGAAAGCTGCAGGAAAAGATTTTCAACCATTCGGAAGATGATTCGAAGAGCTTGTTTGAGTTGGTTCGGGTACGTTTATCTGTTTTAAGGTAGTAACGCACAAACCGTAAGAGTCAAAGCAAGCCTAAAGCTATACCATCTCCAAATGAGTTACGTAGTACCTGTGTGTGACAAAGACGCGTGGTATGATGTCGATTAGAGAGAAAGAGAGAGAGACGATATTTTCCGATGTTTATTTGCTTATTATTCTCGTCACAGTCTGTTGATCTTTACGGTCAAGTGCCCAAAATGTTGCCCGAATATTAAACTTGCAGCTCGAAGTGTTTTCATTAAAATCTGACGGCAACTTTTTGTATTATATCAAATTTAGCGTGTTTTTCCATAAGGCTCAATGTTAAACGTGAAAAAATTAAAGTGTTGATATCTTTTTTCTCGTGCTCCGGAGGGCCATAAAAATTTAACTGGGCCTTTTTCTCATCAATACCCATAAGTATGCCAAGTTTCATGAAAATCGGACGGTAAAGTCTCCTATGTGCGTTACTACCTTAATTGTTGTTTTTTTATTTTTTTTTATTAAAGCTTGTTTTAGTTAAAATAGATACGTCTGTCTGTTTTCGTCGTCGTTGTTGTTGTTGATTGTTGTTTGTTGTTTTTTGTTATTGTTTTTTTTTTTTTTAATTTTTTAAGAAATTTATTTATTTTTTATTTATTTATTATTCATTTATTTATTTATTTTTCGTTGTTGTTTGTTGTTTTTTTTTTCAATTTTTAAAATTTATTAATTTTTAATTTATTTATTATTTATTTTTTTATTTTTTTAATCTTCAAACCAATAACTATGATAAATTATTACGTGAAGGTTTAAATTATAGCAATTACGCTCTAATTTTTAATAATTTTCATATAATTTTATAATAATTTTCATGTATTATTATAATATTTAAACAGATATCGATAAATTGGATCATGCCTCGTTCTACAATAAATTCTAACATTTTACAGGCTTCCTAAATAATTCATGATCATCCGATCGAGATAGAATTTTAAATATAGATCTATTACTGGCAATGTGAAGTTGAACAATCTCTCGAACAATCCAAAAAAAAATTGGAAAAAACTTTTTTTTTTTTTTCGCGACACGATCGATTCAAATTAAAAATCGATTTAAAGAAAAAAAAAAAAACTTTACGTAAACGATTCACAGATTTGGAGCGTCCTTCTGTTGGGAAAAATTCGTTTGCACGATCACTTCGAAGCTCGTTGTCAAAGCTTCAAAATGGGCACGGAAACTCTGAAGGACAATCTGACGAAGAAAAAGGGCCATTTGGGTGGGGTCTACATACTTCAACGTGTCGAGCTTCATCAGGAACGTCGCAGCCAAATGCGCTGTCACGCGCTCACGGAAACTCACAAACTCATCGTGCTTGAATTGCTCAAACTGGCGACAAGCAGATACGCCGGTGTGCGTTCGAGAGCCCAGGACGTTTTGATCGGAGGATTCTCCTACTTTCCGTTTTCTTACACGATTATCGGTCCGCGATTGCTCGAAATTCTGGCAACTGACCCCGATGACAATCACGAAGCTCACAAGGTATACGAAAATTTGGCGATTTTTTTTTTAGTAAAAAAGGTGGATTTAAAAAAAAATTATTCTCGCGTTTGTTTGTAAAAAAACAAATTATTTAAAAAGAAAAAAACAATTGGATCATGAAGAGAAAGTTTTGAACTTCATTCTCGTACAAGATTTGAATCAATACGTGAAAAAGAACGCAAATGGCAACTGTTTTTCTGCGTAGGGTCCGCTGGACCCAGTGTGACCATTACGTAATTTTTTGGAGGTGTGACCATTACGGGTTAAAAATCTCTTTATTCGTCTGGTAATGTGTATACCCCATTTATTAAAAAAAAAAAAAAAAAAAAAAACAAAACAAAACAAAACAAAAATTACAACAACAAAAAAACCACCCGATTTTCATCATGTTTCCAGGTGCTCCAGTGTCCCAGTTGCTCACCCCAGTCTGAAAACTTTACCGAATAGGTGAAAACACTGCGAGGAATCCGAAAAAAAATATTTTTGTCGATCTTAAATCACAGGCTCATCACAAAAAAACGACTTTTCCATTTTTTTCTCGCGTTTTTCAGTGCTTCCCCGAATACGAATTGGCACGGCAATATTTTCATTGAAAAGCTGAGAAAATTTTACAAAAAAAAAAAGAAACTATTCCGTCCGGAAATTTTTTTTCCCCGACGTTGATAAGCTGAAAAAAATTAATTTATGAGTTAACATTTGAACTAAAAATGCCAAAAGTCCAATGACCAGACCGGAGACATAATTGTCGTTTGAAAATTGTGAAAAAAAAATTGATTGTCCACTGTTCGACGTGTACAAATGAATATCAAAGTTACAAGACGATCGAGCACTGTGAGGTGAAAAATAATAATTTTTTTCACTTGTTATTTTTATCAATAGGGACTTTTGTATCTTCTTCTCGGACGTCGATCGGATCCGCTGATAATCGTGCAAGATTGGACATTTCTTCGGACTCTTTGGCCCGCGATTATCATGTCGAAACCCTCGGAAAAATTGTCGATAATACGTTTGAAGGAAAGTCTGGTTGAAACTGTGGCCAGAGATTTTTCGACCAAAGCAATAACGTTCGACGTTCCGGATAATTGCGTCGAAACGGCTTCAACATTGTGGAATAATTCTCCAATACCGGATGAATCACAACCGAACGACAATGAGATTCGTCGAGGAATGGAAAATCTCGAAAAAATCGGCGAATTCAATGGCCAACTTTACGACGGACTTGTCAATGATCTGTTGCGTGGAATATTGGATGAAAATCCACACTGGCGACATCGTTACATGGCAATGAGTCTGATAAGAGTGTTGATTCATCCCGATCGAATGTATCCGATCAACGTTGTGAGATATTTTTTGAACGCTCTCGTTCACGAATCGTTGCAAGAACGTAAAATCGCTACGCAAACTGTGTGCAATATTTTGACGCAACAGAAACGTAAGCACGCCAAGGTAAATACAAATCTATCTTCTAAAATTCTACCTTTTCCAGTCCATCGGGTCTGAAAAATTTTGACCCACGTGCGCATTCAAGTTTTCCGACTTATTTTACGCACCAACTTTTCAAATTAGCTCTCCCATACCTCACATCGCATTCCCTGAATCACACTTTCATTGGCCAATGAAAAATCGTATGTCACAACAATAACTATGGCACACAAAAAATTTGATGCAATTTATCGTTTAGGGATAAGTAAGGTTAATTTGGTGAAAAATAAATGTTTTTAAGATTTTTTTTTCTGGCGATAAAAATGGTGTAAATTTGTTCGGGCAATTTTTATATAATGATACAACATTTGAACAATGCTTCACGAAATTTTCATTCCAAAATATTGAAAATTAAGCGGGTGACGGTGAAACTCCGAAGGCGTGAAAAAAAGTTGCTTTGCGGTGTTCATCATAACTCGCGGAAGAATCGTCTGAAACAAAAAAATCAGAATGCATGAGTTAGAGGAGATGTTTCTCGAGGTAATCACGAGGGGATTATTTTTTTTTTCGATTTATGATTTTTTCGTAGCACTTGGAAGCAAAAAAAAAACCGATTTTCGATATGGAAATCAGCTAATTTCTTGCTGTAAAATTGATAATTATTAGAAAGAAAAAGCTCTCGACAATACCTGGTGAATTATGTGAAAAAGTAGTGTGCAAAATTTCAAAACGATTGTTGTCCATTAGATTTAGCTCTATCGCGAACGCAAACTTAAAAAATGTCGAGTTTCAGGAAAAACACTCAAATACACTCATAACGTCGTCAATTTTGCTCCAATCTACTTGAAACTCGGACACAACATTCTTGAGATATTAGGCATTCGGTTGAAAATTAAAAAAAAAATGCAAAAAAAAAAATTCAATACCTCTCTCCCCCCTTAATGCTCACTCGTTTTGATCCAAAGATCGAGGCGAATTTGGAGCAGCTTCGAACGTCCGATCACCCACGTCTCACAAATTCCCACCAATGCTATCCCGGCATACGTCTGGACAACGTCTGGCTCCAGTACAACCACGAAACTCGTCCAAAAACCGAAAACCAATGGAACGAAAATCGCTACGTCACGCAAAATTATTCCGGCTACTACGCATGGCCGAAAAAGTTAGAGATCTACGCGCCATCGTCCGAGCAACCGAATCTCGATCCCAAAACCCGCAAGCTCACCGATCACGAAACCGAAATCGATCATTTTTTCGCCGATCCTCGCAACATCGAACAACTCGTGAAATATCACAGTCTCGAGGAGCGAAAAGGAAAGGACAAATTCAACACAACGCGCATGCACATGTTCAAAGGATTATTCAGAAATCACGGAAACGTTCACGCGAAGCTTTTTCTGCCTCATCTGAAACGTTTGGTAGCGTCAAATCAGGAGAGCAGTCAGCGTTGCGCGGCCGAAATAATTTGCGGTCTCGTGAGAGCAACTAAACACTGGCCCTTCGGCATGGCAAACGAAATTTGGACGGAAATCACGCCTGTGATAAGAACAGCGTTGAACAATCTGACGATCGAGACTGTGGCCGATTGGGGTCAATGTTTCTCAATGGCTCAGGACCGCAGAGACCCCAACAAGCAGCACTGGTTGATCGAATGTCTTCTGGAAGAACCTGCCCTCGGCGATTCCATCACCTCGTTCGACGAGTGCAATCGTTTGTACATTCTGCAAATGATATTCAATCGTCATACGTGGCGGGTCGTTCAACCGATGGAACGTATTTTGATTCGCGTGGAAAAACGTTTGATCGCCAATCCGTTTCAAAACGTTCGAGCGCGTTTGGGTCTTTTGTTGTCGTCGATTTACGCGACGGATTTGGATTTTCCGGGATCGGACAACGATCGTATGTCGCCCAGGGCTCGGGATTTGTTGGAAAAGGTCGTGCCGCAGTTGCGCGGACTCGCTGAAGCGTCTACGCGCGTTGACGCGACGAAAAACCCGAGCGTCGTTGACAATTCGATGTCGCGAGTTGAGGAATCGATGGATTCGACGAATAACGAACGAACCATCGGACTTTTCAAGACAATGTGCGAGTGGATCATTGCCAGCAACTGTCGTCTTCTTTATGGATCGCGGTCTGGTTTCTACGAACTCTTTTCCATCGCTTGTCATCTGGAAAATTGCGAGAGCGACGAAGAATTGAGCAAAACTTGTTCGGCCACTCTGGCCGTTCTCGCGCAGACTCTCACGCTTCCGCGTCACACGAACGTGGCTTTTCGAGCTGTTGCGGATGTGTCGCGGAGCGAATCTTGGTCCGCCAGAGCAGCGTGTTTGAATTTTTTGGAAGTTTTTGTTTTTTACAATATGGGAATTGTTTTGAGCGAGGATTCGTGGGTGAATTGCGTGCAGGACGTGGTTATGCGATTGTTGGAGGACGAGAGGCTCGAGGTGAGGGAAAAAGCTGGACAGGTGCTCGGCGGACTTTTGCACTGTACTTTTATACCGGAACAGGATGTTCTGCTGGTGAGTCGGAATTTTTTTTTTTTTTTTTTTTTTTTTGGGACATTGTTTCGGGCTCGGGCGATTGGGAAAAAAATTGAAATTGTAGCTGAGTGTGAATATTTTGTGAGGGTAAAATCGATTTTTTTATTTGGATTGATCGTGTCGCGAAGAAAAAAAAATTACAAGTTTTTAAGCGGTTCGGAAAGTCCGAAAAAAAAGCAAGAATACTCGTAAGATGATTGATATTCGAATATGCTCGTCACTAATTTTCTTCACAGCTGATTCACAGTTGTTTGACTTGATGAGTAATTTTTTATTCATTTATTTTTTTATTTATCTTCTTTATCAAGCTTTTTATTGCAATCTGTTACATTTAGAAATTTAAACATTCGAAAATACGGTTGAGGTGTTTATTCTTGTTTAGTTCATGATGGTTTTCCAGTGAAACTCCATTCATGTCGATCGTGGATAAGCAATTTGATTTTTTTTTATTATTCGAACAACAATCATTGGGCTAACGATTGAAATTTCATTATCACGTTATGATTCGACGTTGCAGGAAAAATTTAAATCGCAATCGAGACGAAAATTGAAGAACCGCAGTGACATTAGATTGCGACACGCCACCGTACTCGGTTTGTGCGCATTCGTCCAAGCCCATCCGTACGATGTGCCCAAGTATGTGCCTTCGTTGTTTGAATATCTGGGTTTGCATCTGAACGATCCCCAGCCTATTCCGGTACGTATGCGGTTTCAAAAGATCGTACAAACAATTTTGTGGAGAATTGAATTTTCCATAAAAAAAAACGTCAGCGACAACTTCCCTCCAAAGCGTTCCTTCAAGCTCCATGGATTTGTTATACAGACTTCATTCAAAATTAGTTGAAGAGTACGACACATAACGTTAATGTTAGATTGTAAATAAACCTTTTTTTTATTTTTATTTTGTCGTGATTATGAGCTTTGACGAAGGACGACCACTGTTTCATTTCTTTTCAACGTTTCGCTTCTTGGTTATCAATTTAATTTGTTTGATAAAGCGTTTTTGATTGACAACTAATTTTAATCAATTATTACTTTATTTTCAGACGACAATAAGAAAAACTTTGGGTGATTTCAAACGAACTCACTATGACGGTTGGGCCAGTCACGCGTCACGATTCACCGAAGAACAGCTGACCATTTTGCAGGATCTGACCGTTCCTCCATCCTATTACGCATAAAAAATAGGAATAATCAGGAATGAAAAAAAAAAAAAATAAATAAATAAATAAATAAATAAATATTTGTACAGGAGAGCCAAAAAATCGTGGAAATCAATGAAGACTAAATATCCCGTGATATTTAATGGCCAATGATTGTTATCGTACAATCATCCGGATGAATCGATATTCGAAAGTTGAAATTGCATCGAGATTGGGGAATCATTGCGTGGAAAATGGCTTGTCAGAATTCTGTCATAAGCCTTTACATATATATATCAAATTGAAGCCAGTATACGATAATAATATTGTGGTGGTGTTTTTGTATACGTTGCACGGTCTTCTAAATTGAACAGACTCTGTCGAACGTTACACGGAGAACAATATATAATGGAATCAAATTTTAATCCGACGACTACTTTTTTCTATCGACATCATCATGAATTGCCCTTTTACTGCGACGTGGTTAAGCTTGAAATTATCAAAATTAAAAATCATTCCAGGAAATTTTTCTTAAAGAGGGGGGGGGGGTAAGGTTAATCCGATGCAAAAGAAGCATATTTTCGATAATTTTTTTTGACGACAGTTAAGATATGTTTATTTCTATAATTACTACACAATAAAGTGACATTTAAAGAATATTCTATGAAATTTTCATTAATTTTCATGAAAAAATGAGCCATTAGAAGTTAAAATACCGATTTTTCAACATTTTTTTTCGGTATTTCGACTTCTAGATGCTGTAAAAAAATGAAACATCAATTGAAAGAAAAAAAATCGACGTTGTTACCTGCAGAAACTCATCCGACGCTGCTCAACGAGTGCGAGAGAGACAGCGCTAGCGACGCTCGCTGCGGAGCGAGAGAGAAGGAGCGAGGTTATGTGGTCGATGCCCTCAGGGGGATCCGGAACTTTTCGCATTCGCCACGAGGGCGAGAGAGATAGCGGCATAGGTGCTTGAGGTTGAGGCGGAGCGAGAGAGAACGAGCTCCAGTCGTTCGGGATCCTTCTAAGAGGATCGACTACATAGCCTCTCTCCTTCTCTCACCGAGACATCTTCGAGTGCAAGAGAGACAGCGCCATGGGCGCTCGCTGCGGAGCGAGAGAGAAGCAGAGAGTTTTTGTCGTCCATCGTTTTGAGGCGATGGACACACACATCTCCTTCTCTCTCGCTCTCTCGAAGATATGTAGTCCATCGCTTCAATGCTGTGTGTCTCTCTCTCTCTTACGCTCCCCACCACGGCAACTCAGCTTCCAGGTCCACCAGTCTACCTGTATATTTCACTGTGAGGTGATCGAATACATTTCCGAGTGCGAGAGAGACATCGCCATCGGCGCTCGCTTCGGAGCGAGCGAGAAGAAGAGAATTTATGTTTTCCATCGTCTCACATATCGGCCATTTCTTTTTTCCGTCCCACTAGCGACCTCCGGCGGCGAAAAAATGTAACCTCACTCGCTCGCGTTGCTGCCATGATAAAGCATCCGGGGACCTGCGTGTAACCTATGTCGTTGTGCATCTCCCTACTTATCTCTGCCGACAAATTTCCAGATTCGTGTGTGTGTGTGTGTGTGTGTGTGCATTGTCGTGTGCATCCACATCGTGCATTAACCCTATTTATCCTATTTATCTCTCACAATCGGCAAAATAGTGGCACACAGCACATCGTGGAACGCGAAGCAGGTTTCGAAGAAAAAAGAAAGGTTAAAAACGTATTTATCGCCGGGACTTGCGAAAAACCGACGAAAAAAAAAAAAGAGCCCACGACCGTGATCGATTGTAGAGCCGTAGCGTAGAGCGTAGCTCGGGCATTTAGCGCGGGACCACGGACACAAAACGGATTTCCAGCGAAAAAAACTCTTTCAGTGTGTTCGTCGACGCAGAGACCAACGCAGGACGAACAAACCACGAAGCATCGTTGCACGAAGCAACCGTTCGTCGCATGGCTCGTTCGCGTCAGTTTATTTTCTTTTTTTTTCACATATTTTTTACGGTGAAACTCGGTGAAATTTTATTGACGATTATTACACGGTGAGTCGTGGATTGATGATGAATTTTTATTTGACTTTGTTGGAATCGACAACAATTTTTTTTTACACAGTTCTGGAATTTTTGTCACAAATTTATGTTGCTCAGATCGACGCTACTTTACAACAGATGTCGAACTCTCACTCGCTCCAGTCGAATAATTCTTCGATTTCGACATTGGCCAGTGTTTTGCCATTTGGCAGTGAATATTTGATTCAGTGATGTAAATTGGAGCGTCGGAAATTTTTCCTAGCGAATTGATTGATATATATATATTATTGGGGTGGTCCTTGATGGGGTTGTTGACGAATTTCGACAAGTGCACCCTTTGGATAGGTTGGAAATAAATAAATAAAAATATGTGCGAAATTCCAGCACTGTAGTCCAATGAGAAGACGTGTCTGTGAGCTCGTTTTGTTTCCCATTTGAATAACATAGGATTTTTTGATCAATTCGGTAATTATTTTTTTGAGGTGTCCCTGAGCGCGCGAAAAATTCTTTATTCGCATGAATCTATTGCCAATGGATGTAACTACTCGTACATTTTTTTACAATATTTTTAAGAATACATTCATTTTTTTGTTTTTTGTTTTGGATCAATATTGTAAAATAAATATCAAATAAATTGTACAGATATAATTATGGAGTCGCGTACATTCTTGTGGGAACATAATTGACAATAGTATCGGTGCGATTAATGGGAAGGCCTGGAAAGAAAATTGTAGGTGCGCAAAAAGCGCTGATCCAAAACTTTGAAGAATACGATTGATGAATTATTATTATTATTATAATTATTATTATTATTCATTTTGTCAAATCGATCTTGCAAAAAAATACCAATCAAATTGCACAAATATTATTTATGGAGCTGCCATACATTCTGGAGAAAAGTAATTTTGTTCGCAGGGACTAGGAAGCTTTGGGTTCTTTGCCGAGCACATAAATACAAATATTGTCTTTTTTTTTTGAAGATTGATTTTTTTTTTAAAGGTATTGATCGTGTCAGAAGCAAAGATCCACGATGGATAATTCGCAAAGTGAAAACAAAGATTGCGACGACTCGATGAAGCAAAAGCCTTCGCCCGTGAGTTTCAAAGAAACTATCGAGGCTGAAGGGCCTGAAAATGAGACGAGCAAAGCGCAGAGTTCACCACAACCGACGGACGACAGTGGAGAAATGTCGAAAGCTATCGGCGCGACGAACAATGACGAGACGAGTAAGGAAGATGAATCGAAGCTTGTGCCGACCGGCAACTCGTCGAAATTCAACAAAAGCGATTCTAAAATGAGCAACGCGGAACCAATCGCCGCCTCGACGGTTCCGGAAGCAAAAGCTGCGAAGCGAAAACGTACAGTTACAAGGTGACTATTGGAACTCAGACAATTGTTCGATAGTTATTGTTTTTTTTTTTTCGTTATTTGTTTTGTTCACAAAATCCATAAGTATGAATGTCCAATTTGATTTTTTCATCGATAAATCGTTGTATAGCCATTTGTTTCCGATTTTTAACAATGTGCACAGCATTTTTTGTTTTGCTCGAAAGTGTTGAAAAAATTGTCTCGGCGATAACTCAAGATTTTATTGTATCGATAGTTGTGATGATTGTGAGATTTGTGATTTGTTTGTTTATGCTATAGTATGGTATTTGTAATCAACTTGAAATTAAATCAAAATAGAGGGAGGAAAACTTAAAAAAAACATATGAGGCATTCCACATAACTTAACAGCCAGTAAAAAAAAAAGAATTTCCGCAAATAATTAAAAAAATATTGAGTTATTTTATTAAAATATAATTCTGAAGTTTTTCTCGTTGGTCAACGTTTTTTTTTTACTGGCTGAAGTAATGTGGAATGCCTCATATACATATGTATAAACGTGTAGAATAAAATAAACTCAACAATTAAAATAAAATATTGATCATAGAATTATAAAAATTAAAATTATTAAATATATATAAAGTATAAAGTAAAGTGAATTAAAGTAAGTGGAACACAATATAAACGAGACAGAGAGTGAGAGAGGGAGCTACAGCAAAGAATGCATAAATCGTCAACAACGCAAAGCAGTCGTAAATTTTGTCTCGAAATTTCAGCGATAATCGTCGTGAGTTGTCGATCGACGTGACGGAGATCAAAGTTAAACGGGCAAAAACAAAAAGCACGAACGACGCTTTTTGTTGGCGTTGTCACAAAGAGTCCGTGGACTCCAAGTGCAGAGCCTGTCCACGTTCGTGGCACCGTAAATGCATCGGCGGACCGCCTCTGACGTCGACCGACGAGAATTGGATATGCGGCGAATGTGCGACCATTTTGAAAGCCGAAAACGCGGAAACTCGTTCGGAAGTCATGGCACACTTGTCGATCGATCATTTGTGCATGCTACTGAAATACATTGTCGAACGTATGCGGAGCTGTCAGGGGGTATGTATAACGAAGACGAAATTTATTGGTTCAGTCATTATATATTCCGGGTGAGGCAGTAATTCGTGCCACCTGAAATATCTCTGTAATTATCGAAATTCGAAGCTAGTTCAGAAGCCAACTTGAATGGGAAATTAATGATAATAATCAATGCTCGTTGAAACGCGTATTTTTTAGGCAGAACCATTCCGAAAAGCCGTCGATCTCAACGAGGTACCCAACTACATGGATTACGTTGTCAGACCGATGGATCTGGACCTTTTGGAGACGAACATTCAATCGAAACTGTACGGAAGCACGGACGCATTCATGGCCGACGCAAAATGGATACAGCACAATTGCATCGTCTTCAACACGTGTAAATATTATCAGAATTACTGACAAAACACATTTCCTGATCTCTGTTGGATGTTACATAATTTTTGGTATTGATTCCCCCATTTTTTCCTTTTTTGAAATATATTTCTGGATATTGATTCCTATACTTCAAGATGACAATCATCCGTGAATGAGCTCTGTTATCAAGAAAATTAGACGGAATTGAAAATCCGTTGTGTCGTATGGTCCAAAATTTAAGACAAGTGTCAAAATTTTATGATAAATCATACAGCGTTCACATGCTCCATACGGCTTTGGGAATTATTATCTCAAAAACTATTAGTCCGATTGAATTCAAGTCTGGTTTATTCGAAAGTACATACATTGAGGTATGTCGACGAATTTTTGTTTGAATGTATAGTAAATAGGAGCGCTGTTATTCTGGCCGGGGTGAAATAATTTTTTCAAAGTCGGTTCCCACTTTTTTTTAGATAACAAATCGACCGATTCCCTCAAAATTTGGACACAATATGCACGGATAGGTAATGAAGTTCGGCACGTAGGATTTTTTTTCAAAACTAATTTATTTATTTTTTTATCGATCAACAAAGGTCGTAAATTGAGGTTCAAAAGTGAATTTCAACTTCAATCAAGCGCCATTTTGTGAAAAAAAAAATCCTACGTTCCAAACAGCTCAAGACGTTACACTTAGCGAATCTTCTCGAAAATTTTTGTTTCCGACCAACCGAACTGCCGGAAAAAGTGGGAACCGCAAACCGTGCCGACGACAAAGTTATTTCACGCCGGCTGGAATAACAGCGCTCCCATTACCTATAAATTCAAACGAAAAATTCGTCAACGTACCTCAATGTACATACTTTCGAACAAAACCAACCTGAATTCAATCGCACCAATAGTTTTCGAGATAATAATTCCCAAAATCCACCTATCCACCGAAAAAAAATTTCCATTAGAAACCATCTTCCCCAACACTCAAAAATCACAAAAAAATCCATCAACCCCCTAAAAAAAAAAATCCCCCGGCTCCAGGTGGCGGTGTCTACGCGGACACGTCGAAGCTGACGAACGCGGCTCGTCAAATAATAAAAATCGCCAAGCAAGAAGTCGCGGAAATCGAAGCCTGTGCGGATTGTTACGTTCGCGGCAGAAATTTGCCGCGTCCTCATCCCTCGTGGTTCATCGAAGCCTGTCGCAAGCCGCACCCTCTGATATGGGCCAAACTCAAAGGTTTTCCATTCTGGCCGGCAAAAGCCATGCCCCGAGTCAACAGTCAAGGTCACGTGGACGTGCGTTTTTTCGGTCAGCACGATCGTGCCTGGGTCGCATTGAAAGACGTATTTCTGTACTCCCGCGAGCCACCGTCGCCGCTGCCTCGAAAAAGACGCGTGGAAATGGCCGAATGCATAAAAGAAGTTTCGCGACATTCGCGAAAACTCGAATTGGCATTCGGTCCTTTTCAGTACGCGCCACCGAAGACGCCGTACAATCCGCAGGATCCCATGCAGATAAAGCTCCTGCTTCCTCATTACGATCCGTCATCGTCCGCGACCACGGAAAACGCAATGGCGACGCGTGGAAAGTCTTCGCCTTCCGTCAAACGTTTCGCAGCTTCGAAAAAAAAGTCCGACGTGGATTTGACGACGAACAAGACGAAGGACGAGGCTGTTGACAATTCCACAGTTGATAAAAATTTGCCTGGTGAGGAAAACCCGGCGACCAGCGAAATTATTGCAGATTCCGTGAGTGGGGAATCAGCGAAGCAGAAAAAACGTCAAAAAAAATCGGCAACGGTGAATAACGACCAACGAGCCTCGACGACGAACGAAGAAGCTCCAAGCCCGATGACCAGGTTGTCGATAGTCGCTCGACCGAGCGTCAACAAAACCGAGGAGCCCGAAAAATCACCGGAAATCATCAATGGCACGTCTCCACGAAAAAATATCGCAACGCCGGATAAAAATTTGACCGATGAATCCGAAACCGTCCAACCGATCGTGTCCGCCCCCAAACCGACGGAAAAACCGCAGCACAATGCCCTGCCCCTGGTAAAATCTTTGACGGGACTTTTGAGAACGGTAAACACTAAAGGTCGTTGCACACCAACGCGTAAATTGAAAACCAAGGTTCTAGCAATTCGTCCTTCGGGCCAAAACAATTCTAAACTCTCGAGTCAATCGAATTCCCCAAAATCCGTAAAAACAAAAACGAAAATCGTGGAAAAGACGAACGACGAGGAAGTCTCGAAATCCGCGACAAAAAAAACAAATTCAGAAACGGAATTGGCAACGAAAAACGTTGGTAAAAAAAGCACGAATGACGTTTCGACGTCTCTGAAGAGTTGTGAAGTTTCCCAGACAAATTCACCAACTTTACCCGCAAAAATTTCCGTTCTTCACAACAAACGCGACAATAATATAATTATTTCAAATTCGGTATTGAAAGTTTTGCCGCAAAAATCGCAAACAAGAATATTGGTTGTAAATAATGGAACTGTGGAATCGACGCAGCTTGTAACGCAATCCGACGATGTTGCGACGAAATTGGAGTCTTCGACGATTCAGGTGAAGCAAGAACCGATTGCGTCGTTGGTGACGACGGCTGTGGGTCAACGAAAATCCGGAAAAGCGAAGAAATCGTTTCCCAATGATGCGTCGCGTTTGCCGCAACTTTTGCCAAAATTGACGAATCCTCACGCGAAGAGTTTGGACACCATGGTTTACATACCGGCTCATGGGAATGAAAATGGGGTGGATTACGAGTTACCGAAACCCGAGGCCGGACCGTTGAGCGCTCAGATAAATCGCGGGGCCAACGAGTTGGCCAAACGCATGGGACAACTTTTGGAAGAGGCTGTGAGACTCGCGGCCGAATCGAACGTCAATGAACGCGGCGGTGAGACGGTTGACAATCATCAGGCGACGATACACTCGTTGAGACTGCAGATAGAACGCATGCGGTGGCAACATCAGCAACAACTCACGGAACTCAAACACAATACCGGTGAGTTTTTCTGGGATTGATGATTTGGAATCGAAAGTTGATCCGTAATGGTCACACTGGGTCCAGCGGACCCGAGGCAATTTTTTCATCGATGTAACTCCGCGAAATATAGTTCCAAATGTAACGTGTGGCGCCATTTGTTGTTGTTCGAAGGTTCCACAAGAGTCTCCGTTAGTTTTCGAAAACCGTTGGGGCGTCCGGTGCGTCGGTTGGCGTTGATTCGTGTGGCACGGGTTTTTCGTTCGGGTCCGCTGGACCCAGTGCTCGATATTACAATGATTTTTTTTTGCAATAGTACACTATTTCGAGAGTACGACCCAACAAGATTTTTGGATTTATCGAAAAAATTGAAAATTTTACGATTTTTTTATAGTAAAAAAGGGTTGTTTTTCGAAAAAAAATTTATTCTTGCGTTTGTTTGTGAAAAAACAAATTATTTAAAAAGAAAGAAACAATTGGATTATAAAGAGAAAGTCTTGAACTTCATTTTCGTACAAGATTTGAGTAAATAAGTGAAAAAGAACGCAAATGGCAACTGTTTTTCTGCGTAGGGTCCGTTGGACCCAGTGTGACCGTTGCGTAATATTTTGGAGGTGCGAACATTACGGGTTAAGGGGGGGGGGAGGTTAATTCGATACGAAAAAAGCATATTTTCGATAATTTTTTTCGACGACACAGTTGATGAATTTTCATTTCTATAATTACGAAATAATGAAGTAACGTTTGAAGAATATTCTATGAAATTTTCATCGATTTTCATGAAGAAATGAGCCATTGACGACGAATCACCAAGGACGTCTAAAAAAAAAGTTTCATTGCAGTGCACCTCACAACTCATCTTTCGATCATCTGAAATCGAAGAACCAAAATGATTTTATTCGTTGATAAGTTTCTGCAGGTAACACCGTCGAGTTTTTTCTTTCCAATTGATTTTTCATTTTTTTACAGAACTTGGAAGTCAGAATATGAAAAAAAACAATTTTATCAAGAATCAGTATTTTGACTTCTAAGTGCTGTTAAAAAATGAAAAATGAATTGAAAGAAAAAATACTGGACGTTGTTACCTGCAGAAACTTATCAACTAATAAAATCATTTCGATATTTTCTATTTATCATCTTTGATTCAAAAATGCATTGATTTTCTCACTGTTTTCACCTTCCCGTCCAAACGCTGGACAAGCAACGCTACGTAGACCAAAAGTTCACACGAACAATGTTGCAGAGAATTGAATTTCCTACAAAAAACGTCATCAGCGTCATATATCTAACTTTGATAATTTACGCGTGGTAACAGCTCGAAAGTCGGCAATAATCCGCGATAATTCGATCGTCAACCAAACCGAATTTACAGATCGCACGTTGCGGGAGATGAGGGCGAGTCTCGAGGCCGAGAGATTGCGAGTAATCGAGGAAATTCGCCGAGAAGCCGAGGAGGAACGTACGCGATGCGTGGACGAAACGAAGACGAAGCAGTGGTGCGCTCATTGCGGTCGCGAGGCGCTCTTCTACTGTTGTTGGAACACAGCCTACTGCGATTATCTGTGTCAGCAGGCCCACTGGCAGGCCCATCAGCGTAAATGCGCTCAAAAACCGTCGCTGGACGCGCATGCGGGCTGCGATTCGAGCAATCAGCAGCAACAGGTCACGCCGACGACACTGAGAGGCCCCAGAGGCAATTGGTGTAAGTCCCCAAAGCCCTCTCCACGATAAAATCGTCACATTTGTGCAAAATTTTCAATCCACAGTCCGACCTCGTAATAAGAGACCAAAAGCCACCAAAGGGAAAGAGTTTTTCTCGGAAATCGCAAACTTCCACCAGGTGGCGCTCCGCGCTCTCTAGCTCCGTCCGTCTCTCTCACTCTTTTCCACATGCGGCCCTCTCAACAAGAGACTCGCGCGAACGACATACAGCTTATCGTTAGTGCATTCACCTCGCCCATGCAGAATACTTTTCGACTGCCCGACGTTCATTCACTGTTGAATTATATTTTGTCATTCTGTGTTTAAATCGTAAAATTAACTTAGTCGAATAAACTTGTAGATTTTGGGTTACGTTCACACACGTGATCACGCACGCATGCGCACATCGATTGACACTACGCGTTCGCCTCTGTTCTGCCCGAATAATCTCTGTCCCAGGCTGGTCTCTTAATCGGAGGTCCGAGCACGAAATTCTTGAGCGAGGACGTCGAGTCGGAGTGGGGAAAACGCTCGAGTGAGAAACTGGGGATAGTCTCTTATTGTCGAGTCTCTTGTTTCGAGGTCGGACTGTATTGTGCGAGACAATGGAGAGTTTTTATTGATCGATGGTTTTAATTGACTGGCGCATTATTTTTCACATTTTTTCGATCGGTCGGAAGTATTTGGATATTTGTGAATATATCTATGTACACTTTTCAGGATGACTCGAAGAGCAACAACGATAATCGTTCGATTGAAAAAAAAAAAAATCGATGTATATCGGAATTGAGGTTCACTCGTTCATCGCCGAATAATTGCCACGAAGAATCTCAAAATTTCGTAGGGGTCAGCATCGCACCTTGTTGCAGTCATGAGAATCGTGTTTGACAACGATCACACACACACACACACACACACAATTTTTGGGTTTATACAATCAATACATATTTTCGACTGCGTGTAAATAAATGTATACAAACATGATGTACAGTATTTTACATTTTCAATAGATCCAGCTTTTAACTTATTCAATGGTTTATCGACGATTACAATTATTTCCTACAATTTCATCGGTGACTGAAAAAGCAATTTGAAGAAGAAAGGTTCAAGCTCGATTGCAGAAAACTTTTCGTATGTCATGAGAAGATGAATGAAATATTATTATTATTTTTTTTTAATAAGAATGATAAAATCATTTTTGGTACTATTATAGTTTTGACTAATTGCTTGATTAAGTGTGAGAAGGATGTATCAATTTCTGAGATTATTTCGTATAATTCAGTGTTCGAATGACATCATTTAAGATAATTTCATTGGTTTTTATCGTTTTTCAGGTTTTTTTTTCTGTTCAAGCTTAGTTTTGACTCGTCCCTCGGTTTAGTTAGCTGGACGGTTCTTTTCTAATTTCTTTTCTTTAAGGGTGAGGGGGGCACCCAGCAGTGTTGCCCAGAGTGATAAAAATTAAGGGGGAGGTAAGGTTAATTTGAATTTAAAAAAAAAACATATTTTCGTAAATTTTTTTTTGACGACAGTTAATAGATATTCATTTTTATAATTACTACGTAATAAAGTAACATTTGAAGAATATTCTATGAAATTTTCATTGATTTTTATGAAAAAATGAGCCATTGACAGTGAATCTCCGCGGACGTCTAAAATACTCATAATCATAACTCATCGATGGATCATCTAAAATCAAAAAACCAAAATGATTCTATTAGTCGATAAGTTTCTGCCGGGTAACACCGTCGAGTTTTTTTCCTTTTCAATCGATTTTCTATTTTTTCACAGCACTTGGAAGTCAAAATACTGAATTTTCCATCAATTCTTTATTTTTTTTCAGTATTTTGACTCCCAAAGTCAAAATACTGAAAAGCTTATAGTTTTTTCTAAGTGCTGTGAAAAAATGAAAAATCAATTGATAAAAAAACTTTTTTCCTCCGCGTGAAAAAAAAAAATCGATTTTTTGCCAGCATGTCGTCTTAAGTATATGACTCGTTTCTATTGAATATTTTCTACATCGTTTCAAACCGTTCGAAATGTTTGGTTCGTACGAGTTTTGAATTCTTACGTGAATGCACTTGAATGTACGAATCGACTTCCATGGCAACCATTGTTAGAAATCGATACCCAGACAGTTAAAGACACAAACCTTGTGTACAAAATACTGATCTTAACCAATCTTTACATCTCAACACGTGCTTCTTGCACGTTGACAGTTTTTACAAGTTTTTACCGTTGCTTTCGTAAACTCACAACGCATTCTTCGATATCGTGACACGATTATTGTAACGCTTTTCTCAAACTTTACCGTGTTTTACCAGGAATTCAACTCGAACATCAACATTCGCGATGAAACCATTTTTTTTCGTGACTCTTGAACGACATAAATAAATAAATAAATAAATAAATAAATAAATAAATAAATAAATAAATAAATAAATAAATAAATATGCATCAAAGCGAAGGCAATTCGTCGCCCAGAATTGTAACCGATCGTGGCCAAAGCACGAGTTCTTCGCGTCTGCGAGGCGTTCAATCGGCGAAAATTCGACGAGGTCACGCTCGTGGAGTGACCTCGATAATTCATCAACGTAAAAACATTCGCGTTGTCTCCGATGGAATCGATTTGACCCCAAAATTGTTGAATCACAAATTATACCCGGCCATCGATGACAAACAAATAACGGCTTTCGATGCAATTGGCATGAGCCAGAGTGGAAGCATGATGCAGCTTGCAACGTCTTCGATCGGTCATGGTGCTCCAAAAACGACGTCAATGAGTCTCATAAGATCTTCGTCGGTTTACACGAACGTTTTACCGTCCGGAGACGGAATGGAAAGCCTTCGTTTGTCCACTCAGGGTGGAATTGATTACCAACGAGACGATGACGACGATCGTGCGCCCTCGCAATTCTTTTTACCCAGGTAAACTGAGATTTTTTTTGAGGGGGGTGGATCGGTGTAGATTGCCCGTAAAAATAGTGGAATTTTGGGAATTATTATCTCAAAAACTATTCGGCCGATTGAATTCAAGTTGGTTTTGTTCGAAAGTATGTACATTGAGGTATGTTGACGAATTTTTGTTCGAATGTACAGTGAATGGGAGCGCTGTTATTCCGGCCGGCGTGAAATAACTTTTTCAAAATCGGTTCCCACTTTTTTTTCAGATAACGGATTGACCGATTCCTTTCAAAATTTGGACACAATATGCACGGATAGGTAATGAAGTTCGGCACGTAGGATTTTTTTTCAAAACTAATTTATTTATTTTTTTATCAATCGACAAAGGTCGTAAATTGAGGTTTAAAAGTGAATTTCAACTTCAATCGAGCGCCATTTTGTGAAAAAAAAAATTCTACGTGGCGAACAGCTCGAGACGTTGCACTTTGAGAATCTTCTTGAAAATTTTTGTTTCCGACCAACCGGTGGCTGGAAAAAGTGGGAACCGCAAACCGTGCCGACGACAAAGTTATTTCACGCCGGCCGGAATAACAGCGCTTCCATTCACTATACATTCGAACAAAAATTCGTCAACGTACCTCAATGTATGTGCTTTCGAACAAAACCAACCGGAATTCAATCGGACCAATAGTTTTTGAGATAATAATTCCCAAAAGTCCTCCTCATCATAAATCGTTATCACACACGACCTTGAATAGCAATTTTTTCATCGTCTCATCTCTGTAGATACAACTCTGGCATCTTTCACGCCAAGCCCGACAAAGTCACGATAATTCTCAAGGAAACCGAAATGTTTTTTCTCTTCGAAATGCCACAATTAACCGAGGACCTGAACACGACTGATGGGCTCGCGATCAAAGAAGCCAATGAGAGATACGAGTACATCACCACTGGACCAGGATCTAACAGAAAACTCATGAACACCGAGACTCAAACTCCTCGAGTTCACACGAAATCGAGATCGACCCACGCCGGTCGTCACGAACGTCGGAATTTCGGAAGTTTCGTGAACAATTGGGTCATGCACGACACTTACGCAGCACATCACAAACCATGGACCGATGAGGATGAAAATCGTGCGACGTCAAACGTAACGACTGAGGCCCGAATGACGGACAATCAGGTTCAGATGCTTCTTCATTGTTGATGCGCCATTTGCGATCTTAATCACGGAGATAGCGATAGTTAAGGGGGGAGTAAGGTTTATTCGATGAAAAAGAAGCATGTTTTCAAGATTTTTAAACAACTTTTAAATAACTTTTTCAGCCAGTTGACAATGATTTTTTTTTTTTTTACAAAAAACACTTTTTTTTCAAACCAGAGCCAAAAATTTCAACTTCACAATTTTTTTTCGGTTTTTCTTAAGGAGATGTGCTAACCATCGTCTGTCTCTCTCAGATTGCCACAAGTGCGACGGAGATAGCTGAATCATAAAAACCCATTATTCTCCGTCCTGATTGAGCAGGTGGATGAAAGCCGAAAACGGTTGACTCAAGAATCTTCAGAGGCAGTCAATCGTTGTCGAGTTTTATCGTAAATATCAATCGTCACCGAGAATAATGGTTTACAGTTTCCTGTTGCCGACCGAGCAGTAGCACGTCACCTTAACCAGAAGAAAAAACCGAAAAATCCAGAAGAAAAATATTTGAAAATAATAATTTTCTTTGGTTTTTTTTTGTCGATCCAAAATCTGCTTTGTTTAATTTTTTTTTTTTGCTTAAAATCTTCTTCTCAATCTTCAAACATGCAATAAAATAATCCGAAAAGTTCGCTGGACGTGCTCATTTTTTTCTGTCCAAAGAAAAAGAAAATTCCCACAAAAATCCCTTCAAAAATGTCCTAGGCCTCCCAAAGCAGGCTCCTGCCTCAACAGTTGACTTCCAATCACGAAAAAAAGTTCCTAAATCACTGAACGAAAAAAAAATGGTCAATTCAAACCAATTCAAAACCACCCAAACCGTTTATTTCCAGGAAGCCCGTTACAAATTTTCCACCACCCAAACCATCCTCCAAACCTCAGCCCCGGACGATCAACTCACTCACATCTACGAAAAAACAAGATTCCGCGAAGCCGTGAGAGTGATGGAACGCATAATAGCCGGAAATCTTTACATAATCCCGCAAAAACGTTTCAAAAATTTGTTGATCAAAGATCCGTACAGTTTGAATTACGAATTGACCTACACCCCGGATTTATTGTGGACACATTCGTTTCCCGCGACCTCAGGCAGAGAAGTCACGTGTTTCAAATGGAATCCCGTCAATGAAAATCTGTTGGTTGCCGGTTACGGTCCTCTGCTTCATCGAAACGATGGCATTGTCCTGATTTGGTGTTCGAAGAATCCCAATCAACCGGATCGTATTTATCACTTCGACAGTCCAATATCCGACGCCGATTGGAGCAAGAACCGTCCCAATCAATTGGCAATTGGATTTTACGACGGTAGCGTTCGTGTGATCGACATAAGTCGAACTGAGCTGACATTGATGAGAAAAAGTAGCAGAAATACTTCGCCATCGTATTCGCCTCATTGGCAGGTTCAATGGTGGCCCGAGGACGAACAATTCAACTATCAAGAACAGATATACACGGCCAATCAGGACGGTCGAATACTTTGTTACAGAACCGGTGAAGATTTCACATCAACGGAAATAATGAGAGTACCGAGAATAGAGGGCAACGTAGCTGGCACGAAAATAACGAACAATTGCAACATCTACGAAATACCGATGAGTCGCAATCCCGGAGCGCTTTTGTTGCGTCGTCATCCGAACCTCAGCGCCATCTACTTCGTCGGAACTGAGGAAGGTTGCGTTAATCGTTGTTCGACGAATTATCTACATCAACACATCGACAGTTTCGTCGTTCACGATGGACCGGTTTATTCGTTGGAATTTTCGCCATTTTGTTCGAAATTATTTTTGACGTGTGGCGCCGACTGGTGCACGAGAATCTGGGCCGATGGGATTGAGCAACCGCTCGTCGAGTTGTCGACCAAGATGGCGTGCGTTCGAGGCGCCGCCTGGTGTCCCACGAATTCCACGGTGTTGGCTTGTATCGTTAACAATGAGATTTGCATGTGGGACATCAAACGGAAGACGTACAGACCCACTTCCATCACCGTTTCGCCGAAGAGTCACAGATTTAGTGGGATTGGGTTTACCACGAGTGGCAATCGGTTGGTCGTTTCTGATGTTGGTGGCAATATTTTTGTATACACTCTTGAGGGCATGCCATTTCCGGCTTTCGATCCGACGAGCCTTCTTGTCAAGGCGATTGAAAAGACTCTTGTGACTAAACCGAAATTGTTGAGACGACTCAAAAAAATTGGCAGTCCGTTTTGATTGATATCTTCGGGATTACGTTTGCTGGGATTGTTTTGGAGGACCGATTTTTCAACGTTTACCGACTTTCGAGCTTTCCCCACGAGTTGATTATCAAAGTTGGATGTATGACGTCGGGGACTTTTTTATAGGAAATTTGATTCTCTGCAATATTGGTTATGTGGACTTTTGGTCTATATAGCGTTGTTTATCCAGCGTTTGGACGGAAAGGTAAAAACAATAAGAAAATCGATGCATTTTTACCTTCCCGTCAAAACGCTGGTTAAGGTAGTATCCTACATACTGTAAGAGTCAAAGCGAGCCTAAGATATACCATCTCCTGATTGAGTCACGTAGTACTTTCATGTGGCAACGTCGCGTGTTATGATGTCGATCAGAGAGAGAGAGAGAGAAGATGGGAAACAAACGCGCAACGTTGCCATGTCTACTGGATCACGACCAACTCCTCATATAAACTGTATTTTCCCGATGTTTATTTGCTTATTATTATCATCACAGTCTCCTGATCTCTACTGTCAAGTGCCCAAAATGTTGTCCGAATATTCAACTTGCAGCTCAAGTGTTTTCATTAAAATCTGACGAGGACTTTTTGTATTATATCAAATTGATCGTGATTTTCCATAAGGCTCCATGTTAAACGTATGACAAATAAAAGTGTTGATATATTTTTTCTCGCGCTCCGGAAAGCCATGAAAATTTAACTGAACCTTTTTCTTATCAATACCTATAAGTATGCCAAGTTTTATGAAAATCTGACGGGGAACTCTCTTGAGGAGGGTACTACCTTAAACAACCCTACATAGGCCAAAAGATCACATAAACAATGTTGTAGAGAATTGAATTTCCCGTGAAAAAGTCAGTGACGACATATATCTAACTGTGATAATTTACGATAATTTTTAAATTAGCGATAATTTAAATAAATAAAAAAACCTGACTTTCATGCTTCAAAAACTGACTTTCGAGCTTTCCCACACGTAATTTATCACGGATACAGCTTCTTTTTCACCGAATTGACCTTACCCCGGCTTTAGAAGAAAAAAATCACAATTCCGCTAGAAAAACGACGTTGCGTGTAACTCTCCGATGATACTCCGCTCCATGCACCATACGGGTGGAGATAAGGGTGAACGTCTCGGTGAAGCACGCTTGCCCGAGACGTTGAATTGCTGCGTGAATCGCCCGTTCACGAGGCGAATTGAAAATTCATGAGAAATTATGTAGGTGGCTCGCTTCACCCTTCACCAGGCTCTACAGCCATGAATTATTGAACAGGAATATAAAATGATTGAAAGTATGCGATAGACTCAAATGAACGGTAGCAAGAAGAGTGGAAAAAAAAATGGAAGAGTGCTAGATGCTAGAAAAATAAAATACCACATCGTCGGTGCAAAAAGTGTATCATCTCAATCACGGAAGTGAATCGTGAGACACACGTGAAAGATATCGACTGCTCAAACTTTCATGAATATTATGTAGGACGCCTTCATGGCTATTGCGTGATTTTCCCGAATGGAAGGACGTACCGAAAACTTGTGGGAAGAAGCCTGAAATGACTGTATCATCAGAGAACTTTATGAAATATAGAATGAACGTTCTTTCTGGTGAAGATTGACTCTAAGCCAACTTAGAGTCCATCGAGCAAATAGCATGAAGGGAGATACAAGAAGCCATAGGGCCTCGACACACCGGACACCACTGGACGCAACGATTGCTTCGCTGAGGTGAGAAAATATTAGCTGTACAAGTGAAGACTGTTTTTTTTTTTCACTGTTTTCTTTGATTGGGAGCGTTCCTTAAAACTGGACTCGTGTACGATGAATAATCGTTGTGGTTTTGTGTGTAGTTGTCTTGACTCAGTGCGCAAGTTTGCGCACGCGCAATGTTTGGAACGACAATGCTCGGAACGGACAAAATTCGGAATACGTATATATATATAGGTATAGTTGGCGTACCTCGTCCGCCGGTCACGAGACTACATTGCCCGACTTTCGAGCATTCCCCACGCGTAAACTATCGACGTTAGATATATGCCGTCGCGGACTTTTTTGTAGGAAATTTAATTCTCCACAACATTGTTCATGTAAACTTTTGGTCTATATAGCGTGGTTCAGCCAGCGTTTGGACAGGAAGATAAAAATGTTTGATTTTCTTCAATACATTTTTATGTTTCTGTCCAAACGCTGGCTGAACAACGCTATATAGACCAAAAGTTTACATGAACAATGTTGTGGAGAATTAAATTTCCTGCAAAAAAGTCCGGGACGGCACGTATCTATCATTGATAGTTTACGCGTGGGTAAGCTCGAAAGTCGGGTAATGTATTCATCGGCGTACGGAGTTGCCCGAGGTCGTCCTAATTCCTAGGGAAATCCCAACACCACATTTGGGGAAAATCACCGACTGCATGTGTGTATGTGTGTGTGTGCGTGTGAGAAAAGAATGATAAGAGTTGTGATATTCGTTCATATAGTTCTTCACGCATACACGGAGGAAAAATTTTGCGAAAAGTTGTTGTTTCATAGAAAAGCGAAGTAAAATTTCAATTCGTGGGAAACTACTTGACGTACATCTGTCGATTTTCGATAGAAAGCACAGAAAACTTTTTATGACAAGTCATAGAGGTCTTGTTCTGAAATGTTGAACAAAGACAACGTTCTACCGTGCTGCCGTTTTTTTTTTTTTTTTTGTGACGCGAAACATTTGCTCAGCATTTTTGAAACTATTCCCGAACGAACGTGGTGAACTACAAGTCGTGTCGGTAACTTGCTCAAATGTTCCTAACTCATATTTTCTCGTAGGTTTGCGGGTCTATGGGTTTTATACGGAGAACAGGCTTCCAATTGGGAGACCGCCTACAAAATTTACAACAAAACAGTTCTCGTTGTGATATGTATCTTCGCTATGACGGTATTCGGGGATCTTTGTTCGAACTACGACGATCTTATTGTATTGACCGACGATGGATGTATCCTCGCCGGAATAATCGTCATTATCTTCAAAATGATTAACTTTCACGTGCGTTACGAACGTATAAGATCGCTCATCGAGGCTGTGCACGATCCGGTAGTTGTCCTCAATCTTTCGTCGGGTTAGTTTCAACGGTTCGTAAATATTTATGAAGAAAAGTGTGCACGAAGGAAACCAATGATGAATGTATGAATGAAAACCCGATTCTTAAGAGAGTTCCTCATCAGATTTTCATAAAACTTGGCATACTTGTAGGTATCGATAAGAAAAAGGTTCAATTAAATTTTCATGGCTTTCCGGAGCGCGAGAAAAAATATATCAACACTTTTATTTGTCACACGTTTAACATGGAGCCTTATGGAAAATCACGATCAATTTGATATAATACAAAAAGTCCTCGTCAGATTTTAATGAAAACACTTGAGCTGCAAGTTGAATATTCGGACAACATTTTGGGCACTTGAAGGTAGAGATCAGGAGACTGTGATGATAATAATAAGCAAATAGACATCGGGGAAAATACAGTTTATATGAGGAGTTGGTCGTGATCCAGTAGACATGGCAACGTTGCGCGTTTGTTTCCCATCTTCTCTCTCTCTTTCTCTGATCGACATCATGACACGCGACGTTGCCACATCAAAGTACTACGTGACTCAATCAGGAGATGGTATATCTTAGGCTTGCTTTGACTCATACAGTATGATGTAGAATGCGACCACAAGATCGCTGAATCCTGACACAAATATCTCTGACCATGTCCAGGATAACCAACACGAAATTGTTCAAAACAGTCAAATTCCCTAGGATCGATTCAACGTCTTCTGCATTCACTCCACTACTTCTTCGTCCTTTTGGTAGTCTTCATAGCTGATTGGTCTAGCTTCTCATGACGCTAACTTCATCTCCATAGCTGATTGGTCTAGCCCCTCATGACGCTAACTTCACCTCGGTCCTCTTCGAAGTTCAGTGGTGCTCATTTTCCACACTTTTGCAAACGTTTTTTCTTCTTTTTTTGGCTTTGCGTTCGTACTCCTTACCTCCAGTCTCCATGTCTATGGAGTTTAGTTTCAATCCCCACATTGTTTTTACGACAAATTTCAAGCTACCTGAAAAAGTACAATTGTGTGAAATTTATCTTTCAGACCCAAGAGTCCGTTTCCTGGTCCAAGAATGCAGTTTTTACGAAAATCTGTTACTCCGAGGTTTCTGGGCGGTAGGAGCGACCCTCTCGGTAGCTCTTATATTACTCGTGCCTGTGGAAGAAGGCGAGCTGCCTATAAGAGCCCAATATCCATTCAACGTTCACGAATTTCCGATGCATCAGATTGCATTTTTTCTACAAGCATGCGCAGTCAGTATCGGTTTGGTGGCGATTATCGGTATGGACACCATCGTCATAGGTCTCTACAAGTGGACGAATGTTCAGCTAGTCATTCTGAACGCCAATTACGAAAATTGTCTCACGTCGAAATACAATCGAGCCACTTTATTGACGGAAAAAGTTCGTGAACACATGGCTGAAAAATCTGGTTTCGCATGGAAAGGTGATACGACTCGCGAGGAAATAACTTCTTTCATTCCATACAATCATGAAGAAGCTCGTGTCACTGGTAACGATTCTTTCGTGAGACGATTTAAGACCTGCATAAAGCATCACCAACGTCTCATCAATTGCGTGGATGAGCTGAACGAAATTTTTGGGATCAGTATGTTCGTTCAATTATTCGCCAGTTTCTCCATGATTTGTTTCACCGGTTTCCAGGCAGTTCTGGTAGGTTGGACGACTGTTTGTGGAGACTGAAGGTAAGGAGTACGTACACAAGTCTAACAAAACGTTCGCCAGTGTGTCAAATTGCAGGGGATCGAGCACCACTGAACTTCAATGGTAACCGAGATGAAGTGAGCGTCGTAGGGGGGGGGGGAAGCGGGCTAGACGAATCGACTATGGAGACTGACGACTTATCGCTTACTTCACTTCGGTCCTAGCCAAGTACTCCTTACCTCTGGTCTATCTATGCTAAGCCACCTGAGAGCCCAGAACATTTTCCGTCCGGTTTCAGCGGGTTATTTCAAACGATTTTCAAAAACTCATGAAATTCCATTTATATTTATTTGAGAATGAGCTCCATTCTGAAGAAAATAAGACGTCGGAATTGAAATTCCGTTGAGTCGTATGGTCCAAAAGCTTGCGAGAAGTGAAAAATGTTGTGCTGAATATTGGAGCGTTTAGATGCTTTATATGACTATGAAAAAATTTGAAATGACAGCTCAGTATAATATTTTATAGGGATAAAATCGATTTCAAATTTCGATTGATCATCTCGTGACCATTGATTGGTCACGAAAATAAAAACGTTTATTTTTCCAATTTTTTAGGTGACTCAGCCCCTTTGATCTTGAAAACATGTAGTAATTCTGTAATTTTTACCCTTTGATAGTGAAAAATACATATTATTTTTGCTATCAGGGTGCAAAGAATTTCTCTAGCTTACTAAAGTTCGGCGTCTATCTTGGAGCAGCATTTTCGCAATTACTAAATTGGTGCTGGAATGGAAATGCACTAAAATATCAAGTGAGCACGAACTTTTTCACTGTTTGGTCAAAACAACCGGTTAATCTTATCAAAACGATTATTACTAACGTGAATACAATGTTGAAAAATAAATTTTCAAGAGTGCATCATTAGCGACGAGTCAATGGCTATCCGGTTGGGAAAATGAACTTTCGCCACAAGTTTATTCGCTAATGATAATCTCGTTGATGGGTTCCAAGACACCTCTCAGCTTGAAAGCTGGAAAATTTTACACAATGTCGATGGAGACGTTTATCGGGGTAAGAAACATATTTTCTAAACGTTACGATAATAATTAGAAACAACAGCCATATAAAAACGTATAGCTTAAGGAGGCTCCGTCACGAAGGGGTGGATTGCGTGGACGCAAAAGCAGGGCCCATATTTTTTTTTCAGTGATACGCATGCTTTTGTCATGATACGGTCGATTATAAACGTATCGTTGATAATTTTATACAAAACTAATTAGTTGTACATCGATGAAATAAATACCGTAGAATTGGCACAATTTTACGTTACGGTAATGCCTGAAGAATTACGGCAACGTCGCAATTCTCCATTCCACGGTGTTCTCCGATTTGTTTTGACAACGCGAGGCTGACAGTTTAAAATTATTATGCACAACCACCTGATTCCTCAGTCCATGGCCGTGTGGTCAGCGCCACCGCGAGGCGGTGACCCGCGCCGAAACTAAACGAATGAACCCACCAACCAACCTGATTACCGCGACGCTGCCGAATCTTCACACGGTCGCGAAACCTACCGGAGTTTCAACATATTTTGACATTTCAACGTTAAATATCTTTTTACATAAGTCGATCACCCGAAAACTTTTTCATTGTGTTTGGAATCTTCATGACCCAATCGACGTTACTGTAGTTCTTCGTCAATATCTGTTGGGTGAGTGCAAAAATATCACTTGATCACAAGTCTTTCGAGGGTGCCTTTTCCATGAACCCTGCGTTACAAATCCCAAGTTTAACTATTTTTATCTCTTTTATTTAGCCGTTAACCTTATCTGAAACTTTGCATACGTGAATATGGGTACTTTATCTATGATATACTTGAAAATTATTTTTTTTCTCTGGTGGTGAGACGTACGCGACGGAGCCTCCTTAATAAAAAAAGTTTCACTCAAAAAAAATTGTCATGTTCATCTTTTTCATCTTTTTCCAGATATTACGGAGCTCCTACTCATTCTTCACGCTTCTCACCAAAGTCAACGAGGCGAAAATCAATGACGAACCCCATTTCAACCCCTGAACTCGTCTCTGCTCTTATTTCTCTCGGTGAGCTACGTGGAAGACGAAAAAAAAACATTCAGACGAATTTAAAATATAATTCTGTGTTATTTACTAAAGTTCCAATCTTTATTCGTGAAAAAAAAAAACAATATGAATTATTCGCATGGACAAAATTACAATGAATGATGAGTTTCGTAGAGGTCGCTTTCATCGTGCATTTCGTCGAGCTGCTGAGACTACATCTTCGAGCAAAAAATTAACAATTTTGCTAGTAAAAAAAAGCTCGATAACGAAGCCAATTATCATTCGACGTGCGTAATTTTCGTCTTCGTTTCGGAAACTTTTCCCACAATTCCCTCGCAACCGTGTTACAGCATATCATTACCTCCGCTTTTCGTGATCACGACGATTGAAAAAAATTCCTTCATTTGTTATTGGTCGGTTCGGATCTGTTCGATGGATTTGGTTTCGCTGAATTTCGGGCTTTTTCGATCCACGGATGAGTGAGTATGCGATCCAACGGCAATCGGTGATCAGGCTCGACTACCAATAACTATAGCACGGAATTAAAAAAAAAAAATTAAAAAGGTAAAGTCGGAAATAAAAAAAATTAAAAATTACGAAAAAATAAAAGTACGAAATAAAAAAAAATATAAAAGAATTAAAGTACGGAATAAAAAAAAATAAATTAAAGTACGAAATAAAAAAAAAAAAATAACAAAAGTACGAAATTAAAAAAAAATAAAAAATAAATCAAGTACGGAATAAAAAAAACAAAAAAATGTAAAAAATAGAAGAAAAAAAATTTAGTTCAGTCGATGATATCACAAAATCAAAATGATCAGAGTACGATAGATATTAACAATTTTTTAATTAATCATTACAAACGATAAATTTGACACAAAATTTCGCATTAAAAAGTGATTCTTCAATTCAGAACAGGTGCAACGGTAAAGTTTTCCAATGCATGCGTTTCTATTTTTGTTCGATGCCACCGAAAGATTATTTCATATTTTGCATTTGATAAAATAATTGTGCCATTTATTTATTTTTTATTTAAAAAAAAAAAATTTTTGTCAATATTTCAATTTAAAATTATACTAAAAAAATTGACTCGATATTGCAACACTTGATTCAACAACGAACAGAAGACACAAAAGTAGAATTATTGTGAAATTCGAGAAAATTTACGAAATAATAAATAAATTGTAGGATCGTAAAAAGAAAAGAGTAATAATTTGTTTAAGATTAAATACCTTGGATATTAAGTCTCGAGCGCCTTCGCTTATGTAACTCGGAAATTTGTATTGAGCCTTTTTTATTCTCAGATAAGTTTCCTCGTAGGTCGCAGCTAGAAAAGGTGGACTACCGGTCAGACATTCGTAACAAAGAACACCGACGCCCCACAGATCGACCGTGTGATTGTGAGTCTTTCCGGAAACCATTTCCGGTGGTAGATAGTCGAGGGTTCCGCACATTGTTTGTCTGCGGGACGACGGCGAATGCACGGACCAACCGAAATCCGCGATTTTGAGTTCTCCGTTCAGACCGAGCAACAAATTTTCCGGTTTTATGTCGCGGTGTATCACATTTTTGCTGTGACAGTATTTCAGTGCACCCGCCAGTTGGGCGATATAATTCGCTGTGCTGAAAAAAAAAAAATCAACGAGAAAAGTTTTAACACAGAAACTTAGAAAAATCTTGAAAAAAAATCAACGAAAAAAGTTTTAACACAGAAACTTAGAAAGACGTTAAAAAAAAAATCTTCAAAACGAATTATAATTTCCGAATGAATCGAAACTTAATTTTTTTATGAAAACATTTTTTTTTTTATTTTAAAAATTAATTTTTTTTTTTTTTTAATAAAAAAAATTTCGTCACTTTTGCGTTACGTCGGTTCAAAGTGCAATTGTTGCGGAGTATTCACGATGCAGATTGACATCGGTGAAAGACAATAAGGCACCAAGCCGAAGTTACTCACGTCACTTCGTCGAATCGCTTGTTCGGTTGTGCATTTAATTTTTTGAACAGCTCGCCACCCGGAGCGTATTCCAAAATCAAATATATTCTTCTGTCGTCGTAGAAGTAGCCGTACATTCGTAGTATATTCGGATGTCTGAAATAAATTAATCAATTTTAAAAATTTTATTTTATTTATTTATTTATTCATTTTTATTTTTTAAAGAAATCGTAAAGATATGCGATTAAATAAAATCTTCATTCGATCATCAACGCAGTATTATAAAAATAGCAACAAAACAATTACCTCAGATGAGTTTGAATTTCAATTTCTCTCCTAACTTGATGCTCGACATCGGCCTGCTGTACCTGAGCTTTGAACAGCACTTTCATGGCTATAACGTAAGTTGATTTTTTTTCGCGCGCCAGATAAACGTTACCGAATTTTCCCTTGCCGAGGGGCCGACCTATATCGAAATCCGTGAGAACCCATTTTTTGTCCATCTGACGATTTTGATTTTGTTCGCGATTTTTCGCACCGGATTTCTCATCGTTCTGGCTTATGTCTTCGGAAGCTTGGGATTTTGTTTTTTGCTGGCCAGTCGTTTCCGCGGGTTTCGTTGTGATGGGTTCCTTGGGCGGGGGCATCGAAGCTGCGACATTCTTCTTCGTCGTATTCGTCGACGATGATTTTTCTTCTCCGCGTGGAGCGGCGCTGGCCAAATACGTCTTACCTGCGATCGAACCGCTCGATTGGCTCGCACTCACTTTCGCCGCTTCGCCATTGCACTGCACGTTGATCTCGGATAGGGCGGACGCCGGTTTGGAAATTCTCAATTGTTTGAAACTGCTCGTCTTCAAAACCGTCGATTTTGGCGAATTATTCGATCCTTGCAGATGCAAACTGTTTTCCTTTCCCTTTAACATATCACAGGCTGTGTGCAACTCGTCGCGCTGAACTGCAAATTATAATTTCAATATGAAAACTTTTCAATTTTTTAAAAATATATATTTTTTTTTTAACTATTTTTTTTTCGTCCACAAATCATCGAATTGGATAATTTTATTTCTGACTAAATTATCTCGTGAAATAGCATCGATGAATATAAAATTGAATATAATATTGAATCATCGTTTGTACGTCCGTCGGAACGATTTTTTGAAGATGTTTCAATGTTTCGCTTGATTTTTTCACAATTCACTGGCCGACCAGTATCGCCAATTTTTAGATATTCGTCGAAATAGATTTGAATCCGAAAGGTTGGTTGATATTGCATTCGACATTATAATTTGACAATATCACACAAAATTACATAAAATCAAAAACTTTTCAATCGATTCGGTCCAAACGCAATACCCATGCAATAGCAACCAACTTGGACACGAATCTATTCGCATTAACTATCGAAGAACCATTTTGATCGGTATCACAAAATTTGCAATCGTTGTAACTGTAAACGTCCGCTCGTTGAGAATTTGAAAACGCCATAAAATCTGCGTCGCAGTTTGAATCATGACGAAAATTATGGACAATGAAAGGATTACAGAGGTGCAAATATCTGCAAAAATTTGGGGGCTGAGACTAATTCCCTTCTCGAGTTATATACGTTTCAATTTCCGGAGGCCATTAGCCTCACACAAATGCACAAACGCACATCTGGACATTTCCTCCGAACATGGTTTCTCAACGTTTTAGCGCAATCCGAACATGGTTACGTGGAGATCTCAAATAAAAAAAAAAAAGCTTTCTACAGTCACACAGCTTCCTCTATGAAGAAGCAAAATAGTTAAATCCTCTAACATGAGCTTCTACCCACTACAAATTTTATTTCTTCGAGGTACGGTATCAAAAATCGCTCCGTTATGTGTTACGCATACGAACAAAGAGACAGATGTTCGATATATTTTCTTGTCAATATTCCCTCAAAAATATGACAAGATCAGATGGAAATTGACCTTTGACATTATTTGTCATCCATTGACAAGTTGCTTTATGAAATATACCAAAAGTTTAAATAACAGATTTAGAGGTTAGAAAAATATAAAGACGGAAAATAAAAATGGTATTGAGATGGCTGTGATGGATGCTATTTACCTGTCTACGTCGAGCTGGATACAATTGACAGAAATCTCTTCAACGTCAAGTCGTGTTCCACAGTTGGACGCGTCGCAAGATCGCTCAAGATTACAAAAAGATCGACTAATTTCCCTCAGAGTCACTCACACAACATCATTAACAGCTGAGCGATACAAATGTTTTAACGCACATCGAGCACAGAGACGCTTTTTCGCTGGGATAATGATTGAAGAAAGTACCGACGTCTCAACGAAACTCAACCGCCATCGGATTCCACAATTCAAAATATTGTAACGAGTATTATGACCATAGACGCTACATCGAAGAAGAAGGCCGACCCGACCGTCTCATCGCGGAGGTGGCGCCCTCTGGATTCATGAGACATTCAATGGAGGCGCGTCGAGCGCTGTGATTCGACCACTGCCATTGGTCGACACAAGTGAGTACAGTAGAACCTCCCAATAGTCCATCATGTGGAACGGTGATCGTCCAATCACAGTGATTCGACACTAACGCGAGTACATTGAACTGTCTCGCTATTGGTCAGTCGATCGAACTGCCACTCATTTCGTACCTGAAAAATTGTGAAATTACTAGATGAATATCGAGAGATGTCACAAAATTCTTGAAAAATTTGAGGATCGAAAGTTCTTGCTAGAATAATAATGCATGAATTATTTCAAAAATTTTCACTAAACAATTCAATATTTATAAATTTATGAATTCACTGGCATTTAACACGGTCGCTTATTCATGGGGAAAACACGTTCCGCAGACGTTAACAGTTCCAAATAAATGAATGAAACTAAATCCCGGTAAATATTTAAAATATTAAATCACCAAGATTTAGAATCAGGCAATTAATTTCGCTCAGTATCAAACAAATCGACTCCTTTGTGTCGAGAAACAAATTAAAGTAACGCGAAATATCGCCTTTTTACGAACTGTTACCGTTAAAACAACTGAAAAAGGTGTACAGTCACTGACAAAAACTCAGTCAAGCACATGCCTAAATCGTCGAATTTGACTTGAATTATCATTAGAAGTAGAAAATTAACATTACTAAGTGTTAATTTATTATTAGTTGAGCTATTTGTAAGACTAAACATGTACGACATGGTCTAAATTGGTATTTAGGCCTTGGATTCCCGACCAAGATGTCTAAAACGCTCATCCACCATCTTTTATGCTTATCGAAGAAATCAGTGAGTCCCCCCCCCCCCACTCTCCGCCACCGTGCTAAAGCCATAGAGTCGACCCGCCATTTTTTATATTATCGTCGGTGGGTGACGCTTTGTTCGCACACCCGTTTCTACGATAAACGGATATTGATGAGGTAAGCCGGCTAGAGCCCTTAACTACATAGCATAACCGACGAAGACACAGATACGAGTGAAGATGTACGAATGTGTGAAATGCGGCATCTTTGTCATGACTGTCGTCGTATTGAGCGCAACCGCCAACTAACGTGCGACAATGGCTCATAATTGATATAGCTTTTTTGTTTCGTCGTTCATGTCGGTGAATAGATTGAAATAGAGATCACGGAAATCGACAAAGACGGATATATAATATCGACAGAGAAAGAGAGAGAAAGAGAGAGGTTACGATATTCGCACAGTAACAAGATGCAGAAAATTGGCAAATTGAATTCTTCGATCGACATCATACCGTTGCAAGGAACGAGCGACAGTCCGAAAAACATGAGGAACATCGTTGACAATCGGATTCCACGCGATCCACGAGTCACACGCGATCCGTTGATTCTTTCCCGCGTCCAGACGGTAAGAACGAATGTGTATATACATATATGTATATGTGTATGTTTCTTTTTTTATTTTTTTTATTCTCGATATGAATTTTTGGCCGTTAGCGGGTTTGGCGGTGCTCGCTTCCTAACCTCAAAATATTTTCATCAGCGCGGAAGGTGCTTCACTGCCGCCAGTGCCGCCACATACTTGCTCGTGTGCTTCGATGTATTGCTTATCTTGTCTCAGTCGAATGTAACAGTTTAGTTTTTGTTTTTTTTTTTCATTTTTTAACATAAAAGCATTGTTGAATAGATTTAATTTTTTGGTAATTAACAACTATTGGCGACATTATCGTTGTTACATGTGAGGTATTGATTTTAATCCTTTGTTCGATTGTTGGAATGTTGTTAACAATGTTTCAATTTGTGATACAATTTGTTTATAACAACGTGGGGACATTCTGTAGCAAATAGTTTTTTTTGTTTTTTTTTCTGAGTTGCCATTCGGTGTGTTCGTGATTGATTTTGTTGAAATAATATTTTAAAGAAAAACTTTTTTTTTTTTTTTTTTTTCAAGACACTTTTATAAGTAGCTGTATTCATTTTGGAATGATAATGGATTACTCGCAATAGTTTGCGTTCCACAGGGTGGTTACTTTTTATAATAATGAAATTACGTGATTAACAATGAACAATGAATCATGAATACAAATTGTTTTGCTCAAAACAGTGCTCTCGATAACGGTTTATGAATATAACGTAAACAACAGGAACATTTTATTCGTGTAATTATTCCACATTCGAGCGAATGTGGGAAGAATTTTTCAAGTATATCGAATCGCTGAGGAAGTCGTTGTCGAAAATAAATTTTTGCCCAATACGTTTTTTTGCAATTTCCTTCGAAAACATTCCGTACCTGCGAAGCGGTGGTAAAGCGAGCGATTTCGGTCGAGAGCTTCGCACGTAATTCTGTTGGAAAACATTTTTTATACTTTGAAGGTTCATGCTAAAATGGCTTTTAATATATATATACGATCTTTGATTGATTTATTTTTGATTGAGACAGGTATTCTTCCCCTTTTTTATATTTCGACAATTACTTTATGACTTTTTTTTTTTGTCTTTTACGTGGTCAGCCCAGTGTCCGTAGTTCCTCAAGACTCAAATGTAAAATGAGTTTATATTCAGAAATTTGATATTTTTTTTTTTTTTTTTTTTTCAGTACATGCACGAGAACGACGACAAGGTGTACATAGACGTGAACGAAATGGCGGATAGTTTGCAAAAGAGGTATCGTGATTATCGTACAAAGAAACGAATTCCCTTCCGAGCCATGGTCCGGCGAGCATATGACGAAATTACAGAAAGTTACAGTAAGAAATCCGACGATCAATGGAACGAAGATGACGACGACGAAGTCGAAGTTGAGGTACGTTGTTTTTTCACGATTGTCCCATTGAAGAAAAATTCCACGTCATAACAAGACAACGATCTTTAAAAAAAGAAATTTTAAAAAATCTCTTCTTTCCGACTTTCGAGCTTTGCCACGCGTAAACTCTTCTCTCCGACTTTCGAGCTTTGCCACGCGTAAACTATCGATGCTAGATGTATGCCGTCGTGGACTTATTTGTAGGAAATTCAATTCTCCACAAAATTGTTCATGTAAACTTTTGGTCTATATAGCGTTGTTTAGCCAGCGTTTGGACAGGAAGATAAAAATGTATTGAAGAAAATTATACATTTTTATCTTCCTGTCCTCACGCTGGCTGAACAACGCTCTATAGACCAAAAGTTCACATGAACAATGTTGTGGAGAATTAAATTTCCTACAAAAAAGTCCTGGACGGCATAAATCTAACATCGATAGTTTACGCGTGGGAAAGCTCGAAAGTCGGACAATGTAGTCTCGCGGCCGGTGGACGAGGTACGCCAACTATAACTACAAACGAATTCCAAACACATATTCACAGTCGTGATAATGGTCGTCGCAATGATTAACGATTACAGTCGGATCCTCCGGGTGATACTCTGAGCAGGGAGTTGATAAAATTGTACAGAAAATCCAGACACAGCAGAAATGGAAATTCAAGCGACAAGGAACTCATCGACATAAGCAGCGACGACGACAATAACGATCAACTCGGTCCGGAATCGGTGAAAAAACGTCGCTGGTCGGATAATCTGAAGAAATCGGCCACACGTCCGTGCACCAGCGGTTCGATCAATCCCAACGAACTGCCATTGCCCACGATCCAATCTCCAGGACCGGTGGGTTCCTATTTTTATGATTCTCATTGTCTGAAATTTTTAGAAAATTTTAGACATTGAAATTATATTCTTTTAGAAAATGCAAAAAAATAAGAATCGTTTTTACAAAAATGCTGATTGGATTTATCAAAAAAATTGAAAAGTTGGCGATTTTTTTAGTAAAAAAAGGTAGTTTTTAAAAAAAAATTATTCTCGCGTTTGTTTGTAAAAAACAAATTATTTAAAAAGAAAAAAACAATTGAATTATAAAGAGGAAGTGTTAAACTTCATTCTCGTACAAGATTCGAGTAAATACGTGAAAAAGAACGCAAATGGCAACTGTTTTTCTGCGTAGGGTCCGCTGGACCCAGTGTGACCATTGCGTAATTTTTTTCGGAGGTGTGACAATTACGGGTTAATGTAATATTTATTTTCAATGTTCGCAACATCGATACCCGAATTTTTGGCTCAAAGTTGAAAAATGTATTTTACCATCGTCCGGTTTTAGTCGGAAAAAGTACGCATCCCGGTTTCAACCGACGATCCCAAATCGAAAAAACGTCCGAGAGAGAAAGACGGCGACAACGGAGCTCCGAACATGACGAAGAAAAAGAAAATTACCGTTCCGACTCATTTCGAATCGAAAGTCAAATTCGCCAATATCGGAGGTAGCACCAAAGTTTTGGAAACCGTGTGCAGACTGCTCGTTCACATGAGACATCCGGAAATCTTCAAACAATTGGGAATATCATCGCCGAGAGGATTTTTGCTTCACGGTCCACCCGGATGCGGAAAAACCTTGTTGGCTCACGCTATAGCTGGGGTAAGTCGACCTTTTGTCACGGCAAAGGTCAATTACGTTTAAAAAAGTAAAATAAAATAAAATAAAATGAAATAAAATAAAATAAAATAAAATAAAATAAAATAAAATGAAATAAAAATAAATTCAAGAATAATATTGCATCGTTTAGAATTTCAATAAATTATTTGAGTCATTGGAGAATATGAATTATTTATTTGCGTCAATCTATTTTTTTTGGATTGTCTTATATTCGTGATTTTTTCCTCTTGGTCCGGATAAAATTAATGTAATTGAATTATAATTAAATAACGTCTGGGTATTGATGGAATTTCGAATGTTCGATTAATTTCAATAGTTTAAATTCCTCAGATAATATGAATGATCGTAATAATAGGAATAACTCAACTGATTAAGCGACGAGTAAGGTCAATTCGATACAAAAAAAGCATAGTTTCAATTTTTTTTTTTGACGACACGGTTAATATATATTTATTTCTATAATTACTGCATAATAAAGTAACATTTGAAGATTATTCTATGAAATTCTCATCAATTTTCATGACGAAATGAGCCATTCACTGCGAATCACCGAGGATGTCTCGAAAAAAAAAGTTTCATTGTGGTGCATTTCATAACTCATCACTGGATCATCCGAAATCAGAAAACCAAAACGATTTCATCAGTTAATAAGTTCCTGCAGGTAACACCGTCGAGTTTTTTCTTCTCAATCGATTTTTCATTTTTTCACAGCACTTGGGAGTCAAAATACAAAAAAAAAATTTCATGAAAAATCAGTATTTCAAATTCTAAGTGCTGTAAAAAAATGAAAAACCAATCGAAAAACAAAAACTCGACGGTGTTACCTGCAGAAACTGATCAACCAATAAAATCATATTGGTTTTTCGATTTCAGATGATTCAGTGATGAGTTATCAGGTGCACAGCGATGAAACTTTTTTTTTTTTGTAGACGTCCGCGGAGATTCGCCGTCAATGGGTCATTTTTCCATAAAAATTGATGAAAATTTCACAGAATATTCTTCAAACGTAACTTCATTATGTACTAATTATAGAATTAAATATATATAAACTGTGTCGTAAAAAAAAAAAAAAGATCGAAAAAAATGATTTTTCGTATCAAATTAACTTCCCTTCTTACTCCTCCCCTTAAAAATTAGTCGAGGGGTACGTGGGTCCGTCTGCAATCCGTCCGTAATGACCAAGCTTGAAACTTTGCATTTTTCAGGAACTGGGAGTGCCTCTGATAAAGGTGGCAGCACCGGAACTCGTGGCCGGTGTCTCGGGCGAGAGTGAATCTCGCATTCGCGAATTGTTCGAGCAGGCTCTGGCCGTCGCTCCTTGTGTACTTTTCTTGGACGAGGTCGATGCAGTCGCGACTCACCGAGCTACCGCACAGAAAGAAATGGAACGTCGAATCGTCGCCCAGCTGCTATCCTGTCTGGATGGTTGGTCTAAACATTTAGCAATAACATTTACTATCGTGTTACCGATTGTAAACGAATGTTTCTTCGATAATTTTGGAATTACGTTGATTCAGACTTGAGCACGAAGGAACACGGCGAGACCGTGTTGGTATTGGGAGCAACGAACCGTCCGGATGCCCTTGATCCGGCACTGCGACGAGCCGGTCGTTTCGATCGCGAAATATCGCTCGGCATACCGGACAAAGAGGCCAGAATGAGCATTCTCGCCGTTCACGCTGCCAAACTCACATTGGCTCCTGACATCAACCTCTCGACCATTGCTTCGCTCACTCCGGGTTTCGTTGGAGCCGATCTCGTTGCGCTTCTCACCGAAGCTGCTATGGCAGCTGTTAACAGGTATGATAACGTATTTTTTTATTATTTTTTATTTTATTTTAATTTATTCTTTTGGTAATTATTCACCAAAATGAAGCTTTCTCTATGAGGAAGGAAAAAGTGATTTATTTGATAAATGGTCGATGTTCGAATATTTTTTATACTCACTGTACATGATATAGGATACTTGAAAACAGCTCACGATTCTCGAAAAGTGAAAGATTTTCTTTTAATTTCGAAAAAAGGTTTAAAATTTTTATTTTTATTTTTAATTTTGAAAAAACGTTTGAAAAAACTATTTCCCATAACATTTTTCGACCTACCCCACCTGATTCTTCATTGGCAGGATTGACCAAACTTCCTCGAAAAAGAAAATTTTGAAAAACTGTGAAATTCGGAAAATCCGTGATGGTAAATAATTATCTTTTTTTTTATATGTGATTCATTGAGATTGATTTTTGTATGTGATTCATTGATAAGCGATTTTTAATGAACCGCCAATGTTTAGGCGAAACGTTGTATTCTTTGATCAAAATACTTTCATATTTTCATACTTTCATACTTTCATACTTTCATTATTTCATACTTTCTGATGAAAATATGTAAAAAAAACCTTGCACATTGCTTCCTCGTGATTTTGTACCGTTTTCAAATTATTGAGATGTAAAGTAGAACCTTGCTCATGGCTTCCTTATAATTTTATTTTTTAATTATTGAGATGTAAGGTAGAACGTTGCTCATGGCTTACTCATCATTTCACACATTTGCCAAAGCTTCCTCTATGAGGAACCACGTGTTGATCAATCCTGGCTTCCTCTTAGAGGAAGCTTTGGCAAATGTGTAAAGTGGGAAAGCTCGAAAGTCCGGAAATGTTGTCATTATGAATTTTTACGATTCGGGATATACTTCAACATGAATTTTCGTAGCAAGTAAACACTTTTCTGTGTCTTCTTACTCGTGTTCGCCTTTCCATTCCGAGTTGCATACACGTCCGTATCTAAAATTCGGTTAAAAGTGAAAAAAAATTTCAATATCAAATTCTTATTTCCCCGTTTTTTTTTTTTTTTTTGCAGAGTTTTCGACAATCTGCGAAGCAAAGAGCTCGAGATTGTCGAAGAAAACAATTCGTCGCCCGACACGAAGGACGATCCGATTGAAAATGGTATGGAAGATTGTATCGAAGAAACCGAAGATCCGAAGGAAACTGTGAACAACGACGAATCTTTGACTGTGGTTACCGACGACATTCAGCCAGAGATTATTCCGGAAACGAAAGAAGCAGAACCCGAGGAGTCTATCGCTGAAGTATCGCCGGACGAGCCTGTTGCAGCAGAAGCACCAGCACCAGCAGCAGCACCAGCAGCAACACCAGCAACACCAGCAAAACCCGCAGCAACACCAGCAGCACCATCTCCCGCAAAGAACAAAGCAACCGTGCTCGAGGGATTGCTCACGTGGTTGCATCACGATGCCCCACTGTCTTCGGAACGTTTGGCCGAAATGCAGATCGAGTTCTCGGACTTTGAGACCGCTCTTCGGGTCGTTCAACCGTCTTCCAAGAGAGAAGGCTTCGCGACCGTGCCCGACGTCACTTGGAACGACGTCGGATCCCTACAAAACATAAGACAAGAATTGCAAATGGCCATTCTGGTGAGTTTTGTTTCAGCTAACGAACGTTCATCGACTACGCTTGTCCTCGAGCGGTGAATTACGTGCTGATTAGTAACCCAGTAACGCTTTTGTTACTTAAGGGGACTGAGTCACCTAAAAAATTCGAAAATTAAATTTTTTTTTCCGTGACACGGCCGATCCAAATTGAAAATCTATTTTACCCTTACGAAGTACGTATACTTAGCTATCATTTCAAATGTTTCCATAGCCTCATGAGTTATCTAAATGCTGTGAGATTTTTCACAAAATTTTTCACTTTGTCGCAGCTTTCGGACCCTGCGACTCAATGGATTTTCAATTCTGACGTCTCATTTTCTTCGTAACAGACCTCATTCTCGGATGAGTGTGGGATTTTTTTTTTATCTGCTTTCTGGAAATTATGGCGACCTACAATGTGAAAAAAAAAAAAAAAAACAATTTTTTTGTAACTTTTTGAAAAACCGGTTGAATAATAGGTTACCTTAAATTCGTTTTACCTCGCATCCAGAATTCCTACACTCATCCGAGAATGACTGCGATTTGGAACAAAATGAGACGTCGGAATCCAAAATCCGTTCATCGGTGCGGTCCGAAAGTTGCGACGAGTGACAAAATTTTGTGAAAAATCTCACAGCATTTAGATAACTCATACGGCTATGGAAAAATTTGAAATGATAGCTAAGTATACGTACTTTGTAAGGGTAAAATCGATTTTTAATTTGGATCGGCCGTGTCACGGAAAAAAAAATTTAATTTTCGAATTTTTTAGGTGACTCAGTCCCCTTAAATCTCTAGTGCCTCTGACCTTCTCCAGGCGAGGTACGACCTTACGAGTCATTGCACGTGTCGTTATCATTTTTCATCGAAACTGCTCAGCCCTGCTTATAACCGAAGGATCAGTGTTACTTTTGGCGTTTGTCGCGTTGTCCTAGTGCGTTTCGTTTCCGAGCAACTTCAATTCAAACACAAAATTCACCGCGTAAACACGAAAATAAATATTTTTCTCCAAACACGACTTACGCATGTAAATAGTAATTTTGACGAAAAAAAAATAGTAATTTTGGTCGAATCGATTTTTAAAAAAATAGGTGAGTGGATAGAAGTGTGTTCTATCTATAAAATATTCTATAAAATATTTGAGTTCGCTTACGCTCGCGATATGCCTATTTTTACTTGTACAGGAGCGTAAGCTTCACCAAATTGAAAAACGGACTTCAGATTCGTTCTTTGCGTGTTAATATTAGTCTATACTGATTTATCGACGCAAATTCGAAAAAGAAGGCATCGGAGGGTTAGAGTTTTGAGTGCCCTTTGCTCGAAGTCCAGCGCAGTTGAAGCGAGAAATTTATCAATTGTTTTTTTTATGGTTTTGTAAACTTACGTTTCATCTTTCATTCCGGCTTCGTATTTTATGTATTTTATGCCTTTTTCGGTAATCAATTATTTTTCGTTTATTTGTTTTTTTTCTTCGAATAAACTTTTGAACAATCATTTTTCGTCGACGAATGTTTAGAAAATTGAAAAAAAAAAAAAAAAATTAGGAATAAAAATGATGAAAATCTGTGATTTCAGGCGCCGGTAAAACATTCCGAACGTTTCGCGGCCTTCGGTCTGAACACACCGACCGGAGTGCTTCTGTGCGGTCCTCCAGGTTGCGGAAAAACTCTTTTGGCCAAGGCCATAGCCAACGAGGCTGGAATTAATTTTATTTCCGTCAAGGGCCCCGAATTGCTCAACATGGTAAAGATTCTAGTGTTTCTGTTTTTTTTTTTTTTTTCGCCCCAACTGATTTTATTCGGAAGAATGAAAAAATAATAACGACACGTTTCCGCGTATCTCAGTACGTCGGCGAGAGTGAAAAAGCCGTGCGACAGTGTTTCATCAGAGCTCGAAACTCAGCTCCGTGCGTGATATTCTTCGACGAATTGGACGCGCTCTGTCCGAAGAGATCGGACGGCGACAACAACGCGACTTCGCGCGTCGTCAATCAGATGCTCACGGAAATGGATGGCGTCGAGGGACGCAAGGGAGTTTATCTCATGGCAGCGAGCAATCGTCCGGACATCATCGATCCGGCGGTTCTCAGACCCGGCAGACTCGACAAAATTCTTTACGTCGGATTGCCGACCGCCGATGATCGAATAGACATTCTGAAAGCCCTGACGAAGGTAACCATCGATGTGTATATATGTATATGTCTTTCCATTAGCTCAGTTATGTACCGATTGAGATGAAATTTGGTACACAGGCGTAGATCAGTGAACTAAAACCAGAAATAATATTAAAAAAAAAAAAATAAAAAATTCCAAAATTAAAATTTTGAAAAAAAAAAAAAATGTTTTTTTTTTATAAAATATCAATGACTTCTAAGGAACGCCTACGGAACCCTATCACGTGCGTGCCCAACACGCTCTTGACTAATTTTTTTTTTTTCTTTCTTTTTACCGAAGGTATTAGAGATATAAAAATATACTCTTTCTACTCAAAATTTATGACAAAATCAACGCGGTATCCAATTGAAAAAAATCCAATGTCACATTGTGAATAATTTAATGAAGAATATGTGATATACATTTGATTAAAATCGATTGAGAAAGTTCGGAAATATCTTGCCCGCAAGTTAGGAAAAAAATTAGTTTCGAAAAAAATGGAAAATTGCAGGCGCATTGTGTTGCGATCACTCAAAATTGCTATAACTTTGAAAATAATTCAAATTTTTTTATAGTCAAACGCTTGAAATATTCTTAAAAGTATGAAAATAAAATTCTAAAAAAAAAAAAAATAAATAAATAAATAAAAAAAATTTAAAAAAAAACGGAATCGGTTTTTCGAAAGCCTGAAGGTGGTGTGACCCCTTAAGTCGGTCCTGGTTAGGAACGACCAGTAGAGAAAGACCCCATTCCAGCGACGACAAAACTTTGTATCGATGTAATAAATTCCAATTTAAATTTCAGAATGGCACCAAACCGAAATTCGCGCCCGAAGTCAATTTCGATGAGATTGGACGAAGCAGTTGTTGCGAAGGTTACTCGGGTGCTGATTTGGCCAGTCTCGTTCGCGAAGCCGCGACCGAAGCTCTGCGAGAATCAATGACAGGACTCAGCGAAAGCTCAACCGACGTAATTGAAGTCACGGAAGTGTCCAGGCGACACATCGACGTTGCGTTCGATAAAGTGAGACCGTCGGTACACGAAAAGGTAAGTTCGGTTTGAATCCACAATCCAATGTCCTCGGAACAAATTATTGTGTTGCGACAATTTGATTTCGTACGTAATTAAGAGTAAGGTTAATTCGATACAAAAAATATTGAATAATATTTTTAAATGATAAAAATATATTCATTTTAATATATTTTAATTATATTATTATATAATATTTATATTATATATATTATATTATATTAATATAAATATAAAAATATATTTATAGTAATAAAAAAATAATAATATTTTTAAATAATAAAAATAATAAAAAATAATTAAAATATATTTTCGATAATTATTTTTTGGCGACACAGTAAATATATATATATATATTTATTTCTATGATTACTGCAAAATAGAGTAACATTCGAAGAATATTCTATGAAATTTTCATCGACAATGACTCATTTTTTCCATAGAAATTAAAGAAAATTTCATAGAACATTTTTCAAATATTACTCTATTATTTAATAATTCTAGAAATAAATATATATCAACTGTGTCGTCAAAAAAATCATCGAAAATATGCTATTTTTGTATCGAATCAACCTTTCTCCCGCCCCCCGCCCCTTACGATATATTGAAAGCATGATTTTTCATTCGTTTTAGGACGCAAAACATTATGAAAAGTTGCGAAAACTTTATTCGCCAGCGTTAAAGACTTCCGAGGTAGTGCCGATGGACACTCCGGTGGAGACGGCCATGGATTCCACGATGGAAGCCATGGAGACGTGAAAAGTTCAATTATCTTTACGTTTCACTCGACGAATGCTAGATTTATTTGTATCTGTTAATAAACATTCGATTCGTGGGCTTGATTCAAAAATCAAATTTTCTGGTAATTAGATTTCTCCTTTGAGTGTTGCAATCTTCGGTTGTGTTTTGATTGCACCGAACCAGCCAGTCCTACGTCCAGCGAGACGCGTGTCTTTGTTTATCGACGGAGATCCACATTTAGGGAGCGAAAAATCTTACATTCTTGTTACGTCAATCGATCAAATCTAATCGAATTTTATTTGCACAACTTTTTAACGGAAAAAAAAACATTTGTTTACAAACATCATTCATGTTCAATTGTTTTTGTCAATTTCGTTGGAAAAATTTTCCTTAAAAAATAGAAAATCACATGTTAGTTGAGTCACCGGTGGTTTTTCTTCTTTTGCGAATGATATTTCCATTCGGGTTGTAAGTCGGTGAGAAGGGTAGATACGTTGTCCATTTCCATCTAAATTCGTAAACAAAAATCGTATCGATTCACGAATAATTATATATGAGAAATTCCACATCACTTCAGTCAGTAAAAAAAAAATGTCCAACAAATAATTTAAAAAAAATTGAGTTATTTTATTGAAATATAATCACCGAGTGTCGAATTATTTTAAAAAATTTCTGACTTTTTTCTCGTTAATTAAAGTTTTTTTTTTAATTGTTCAAATGCTTGTATCTTTGGCAGGATTTGACGTATTTACATTTGTTAAAAAACGAAAACGTGCGTCTTTTCATGGCTTTCCGGAAAAAAATTAATTTAGATTTTATTGAGCAAGTTGAACGTCCGTTTCACGGCAAAATATGCAAAAATATTTTTTTTTCCACAAAAAATGCACTCGTTATTTGAGTTTTCAAAATTTTCCCAAATTCCGAATACGAAAAAAACGAATTTTTAGGATTTTTTTATATTGTAGGATCGGTAATCGGTAATACGTAATTTTACCGATTTTATTAATAGCTTTTTTTCAGTTTGATTTTTTTTTTTTTTTCATGTGCTCCAGTAGCTTTACGCGATTCAACGAGCATTGATTATCATTAATTTTCCTTTCAAGAAGGCTTCTGAAATTTGTTTCTTTTTTTTTTTTTGCATATATTTAATTATGTGCATAAATAATTTTTTTGGACACGAATTTAAATAGCAGAAATAAAATAGCGATGACTTACGTTCTCAGAGTAGCCATTCCGACTGGAAAGTCGAAAGTATTGTACACATATTCCGGCTCAACTGTTTCCTCTGTTTTATCCGCATTGAGTGCCATCTCTTTGGCCCAAGCCTCCAATCCACGTTCCTCACGAGTGCCTTCATACAAAAAAAAACCGAGTGATTCACAAAGCGCTAGCAAAACTCACAAAAAATGCAAACCATTGCAATTTTTATGTTGAACGATGAGATTAGCATATAAAAATTACCAGGAATTACGTTGTCCAAGAAACAACCGAGAACACCGCCGACGAGAATCGTGGTGCTCAGCAATACTTTCAACACTCCGTCGACCACATCGTTGCCCGTTTGTATCACGTCCGAGTGTTTGATCATCCACTTTGACAATACCTGTGACAAATTCAGTCAAATGCGGGATAACGTGGAACATGATTTTTTTTTTTTATTCGCCAGATGCAAAAATCTTTTCGTTTGCACAGAACTGATCAGGATATTTGGAAAGGGTTCTAAGGTTCTGAAACGTAATTAATGTGATCCTCAAAAAACTCAAATTCTAATTCTAATTTCTATTTTAAAAAAAAAACAACTTTTTCAAATTTCGATCCGTCGCATTTCAACCGGGACTTATAATTTATTAGTTTTGCATTTGGCTTGTAGTGTTCGAAAGAACATACAAGTATGTTTTTTTTTTCGAAAGCCCGAGTTTTTTTGTTAATTTAACTTTTTTTAAAAACTTGGTCGAATAATTATTGAAAAAATCATTTTTGATTTATTTTATTTCGAATTTAATACTTCTGATTCGGCAACAGAACATTCGAAAAATTGAGTCGAACATGGTTTTGAGTGAAATCGATTTTAAATTTGGATTCATCATGTCACGAAAAAAAAAATGTCAAAAAAAAAAATTGTCAAATTTTTTTTAACACGCAACCAACGATAAATCGTTATGGTAAAAAATATTGTGCAGTACCCACCAGTGGAAAGAACATGGAGAATCCGAGAATGTACAAATTCCTAGCCGAATTCAAATCTATGTATTGCAGCGCCGATAATCCTGTGAAAAAAATTATATGCAACGAATATCACAAATTAATTATTCGTTGTTGTAATAACGAAATCGAATAATACCATTTTATTACGAATGATCTATTTACCAAAAGCCGCAATCATGCCAAACATGATGCAAAATATACCGCCGACAATCGGCTCAGGAATGATGATAAAAACGGCTCCGAATTTGCTGATTACTCCTTGAAGAATCATCAAACCGCAGGCCCACTGAATAACTCTTCGACTGCCGACCTTAGTCACACCTGTTCATTATCAAGATTTAGGTACACCATTTAATTCATGTCAAAGGAAATAATTCAGTACAAAAAAATCTCAATTCCATGCGTCTAAATTGTTACTAATTCGAAATTGGATTCAGATTGGAAGACTTTGTTATTCAATATTGAATTTTTGCAATTTTGATGCTTTTTTTTCCACGGAAAATTCTCGTTTCAATTGCTGGAAAATCATTTGAAAAATCCAAAGTCAAAAATGCATCGAAGCACCGATTAGCTAATTATTATGTACAAATCAATTTATGAAATAATTTATAATTTATAATTTATAATTTATAATTTATAATTTATAATTTATAATTTATAATTTATAATTTATAATTTATAATTTTGCCTGGTAAACGTTTTGAGTGCATTGTTTTTTTTTTTTGAGTACCTAAGCATCAGAAATTTAAAAAAAAAATGTATCCGATGCTTACCAATTGTACCGACATTTTCACCAAAAGTATTGGTGCCATTACCGCTTCCCCAAAGTCCCGCGAGGACGGTGCCGACACCCTCGATAGCGATTCCCCGATTGATAGCGTGAACGGGAGGCGGTGGAGCTCCTGTAATACCATTTATTTCGTTAAGGCCTCATCCACGCGATTTCGCCGATTTTCGAAGATACTTTTCTGGACGCGGTTTAAAAAACAAATGTCGCGTATATTCACAACATTTTATTACAAATCATTTATACATATATACTACATAATATTTATATACTATATAATATTTACATTTTATTACAATACATTTATTAAAAATTTCGATATACGAGTTATTTGTTTTTTTTTTAACCGCGTTTAAAAAAATATCTTTGAAAATCGGTGAAATGTGTAAGGCCTTAATTTAATAATTTACAAACCACACATGCGAGCCGTAGTGGGATAATAGCTTATTGACTCGACGGTGCATGCCAAAACCCCGGCGAGCATTCCAAGTACGCTTGACAAACTCACAGTGGGAATACCCCATTGGCCTGGATATGGCAAACGAAACCACGGGGAATCGGTTATGATTTTTAATTTTGTGTCAGCTCGGCCGGGATGTCCCGGTGGCAAAACGTCGGTTACCGTTAGCACAGTACAGATCACCCACATAACGACGATTGTTAAAAGAACCTGCGAAGAAAAAGGCCATTTTCGAAATTTCTAAATATTTCAAAAAAGGTTTCAAGCTTCTAGGATTGCACGTTTATTTTATTTAAAAAATATAAAGAAAAGGAAAAAAAAAGAAACATTTACCTTCTTTAAACGACTTACAAATTATATCGAAAATTATATATTTATATTATAATTATATTTAAATTATATTTAAATTATAATTTATATCAATTATATATTTATATAATTTGTAAAAATGTAATCTATATATAGTCAAGCCCATCGTACCGGAAATAGTTTGAACAGGGCGAACCAAGTGATTCGCAGTCCTTCGCCCTTTCTGTAGACGACAATTGGAACCTCAACGTTCACCAATATTTGTGAGTACAACGTGAGCATCAGTATAGTCCTGCGGTACAAATAACCCATATATATATAATTGATCGTGGCATTCATGGTTTTTTTTTTCTTTCGTTTTTTTAAGGCGTTTTTAAGGTTTTTTTTTCTTTCGTTTTTATACGCGAAAAATTTGAAAAAAAAATTCTTTTTTTTTTTTTTCAGCGAAATGTGGAGCACCAATGCTTTAAGCCCATTGAGTTAATGTACATATGATTAAGTTTTTATCACCCTGCGGCAATTCCCCAGTGTTGGGACGCTGCGTCTGCGGCATTTTCGAAAAGCGATAATCCGACGAGAGATACGGTCGGCACGATTGTCAACGGTGTCACGAATTTGAGGAGCCAACCTACGATTCCTAAAATTCATATGAAACACACATCCATATCGTAATTTTTAAATAAATAAATAAATAAATGAATAAATAAATAAATAAGTAAATAAATAAATAAATAAATAGATAAATAAATAAATAAATAAATAAATAAATAAATAAATAAATAAATAAATAAATAAATAAACAAATGAAAATAAAGTTTTAAATGCCCATAGTGCAAGGAGTTAATCGTTTCCAGTCTTCAAGAACCGATTAATCCAGAAATTGGATGTTGGATAAAAAACAATTAAATTGAGTTTCGTTTTCGTACCTGCAAAACCGATGATGACTTGAAAAAGAGCCGAGATCGCGATAGCACCCGATAATTCTCTCATTCTTATTTGCCAGAGTTCCGTCCGATCGTCGTGACTCATGGAATTCAAAACTTCAGGATTCGGACACTTCCATTGCGGAAGACTCAAAATGGCCAGAGTCGGTACCAAAAACGATATGGTTCCGCCCTGAACGAGAGGAAGCCTGCCATTAAAGTAAAACAAAAAAATATTTAAAACGAGAAATAAACAAGATGTTCCGTTTTCAACATTTCCCGACTTTCGAGCTTTCCCCACGCGTTAATTATCAAAGTTAGATGCATGACGTCGTTGACGTTTTTTATAGGAAATTCAATTCTCTACAACATTGTTTATGTGAACTTTTGGTCTATACAGCGTTGTTTATCCAGCGTTTGGACGGGAAGGTAAAAATGCGTTTTTTTATCGTTCTTATTGTTAAGATAATATTTTTCATTTAGTTATCAGAGTTTTCGTAATCGATTGGAATGTCAGAATGTCTGTCCTTGCTCTTGAGCACAGCCTTTGCAGATGATTTGGCATTGATCGAGGCTCTCGAGTTTGATAAAACTGGATTAACGTAGTCAAGTTCATTGCAACAACTGGTTGGATCAATTAATTTAAATACTGGTTTCGACTTACTCTTAATCAGTTTCAGCTAACTATACTCGTCTCGATACATCAAACTATAGTTCAGCCAATCGGTTTTTCATTATTTATCGCCTGAATCAAGTTGTCGTGAATCAGTTACTAATTTTCTGGAGCTTGGTTTTTTTTTTTTCAGGAATATAGCTTTTTTGATAATTCAACTGATAATTCACTACGTTTCTGTGACTTTCATGGATGATATTTCTTACCTGCAGCCAAAGGTCGTCTGCACGAATGTGACTATTCCAGTGACGAGTATCATGGTCGAGATAATGTAACTTCTCGAGGGATCGTCTTCCGCCATGCAAAGTGCTGGTGTCAGAATAAACGGTATAGCCACTATAGCTCCGATCATCGTCAGGTAATGCTACAATCATTTATTTGTTAACCAGTAAATTAGAAACGATAATATCTCGAAGAAAAATATATTTAAAAAAAAAACAAAAAAAAACTTTACAATATTTTTTTGATGGATGTCAAACTTTTCAATATTTTTATTGTTCGTAAAAACGATAATATACCTGCAATGCCATGAAGAGACACAGATACCAAGGCGGTACATCGTCGATTCCATACGTCAGCTGAGGATTTTTCTTTTGCGATGATTCGTCCGTCGTGTGATTAGATGTAGCGGTAGCTATTGACTGCAACAAGATGATACAAAGTGGATGTGTGTTTGTACATAGTTATAACTATACGACGGCAAAGGATGCTTAATTTTTATTGTGATTATTTTTTCAGGAACCTGAAGCGAAGAGTTTTCATCTCTTTTTTTTATTTTATTTATTTTCATTTTATTTTATTTTTTTTTTGCGACGATAATTGTATTTGATAAATCGAAGATATTATAGATGAGTGAAAATTTATATTTAAAAACCTCCATAATAACGCAAATTGAGGAGACACGGTGGCATATTGATAATGGTTTTTGCTAACGGAAATTTTCTGTGTCTCTTATTATGTGGTTTCTTCGGTGGTATGGAACTCGAATCGAAGAAAAAAAAATATCATCTTCATGACACATTGACCAGGATCAATATTTAATTGTGCATATCAAACGATTTCTTCGGGCTTAAAACCCAATGCTCGATAGCTAATGTAGCTAACCCTCGCTTTTAGGATTTCGTAAATTTAATTCTCTACAACATTGTTCATGTAAACTTTTGGTCTATATAGCGTCGTTCAGCCAGCGTTTGGACAGGAAGATAAAAATGTATTGAAGAAAATTATACATTTTTATCTTCCTGTCCAAACACTGGCTAAACAACGCTATATAGACCAAAAGTTTACATGAACAATGTTGTGGAGAATTAAATTTCCTACAAAAAAGTCCGCGACGGTATACATCTAACATCGATAGTTTACGCGTGGGAAAGCTCGAAAGTCGGGCAATGGAGTCTCGCGGCCGGCGGACGAGGTACGCCAACTATACCTATATATATATACGTATTTCGAATCTTGACCGTTCCGAGCATTGGTCGTTCCAAACATTGCGCGTTCCGAATTTAGGCCTTTCCGAACATTGCCCGTTCCGAATTTCGAGCCTCACCCAAACTGACCTTAAGGTGCAATTAAAATTTATTTTTTTTTAGACACAATCTATATTATATTTTTACTTACAACTTCGGAAAGTTCCATCGTATTATCCGTCACTTAAAACTTGATACACAAACTTGTTAAATTTTAGCCAACACTTTTTTGGATATTCCAACTATCGATCATTGATCCATAATTTTTATCAAAGTTTTCATCGATCATGCGTGACCGACTTTACGAAAATCGCAACTTGGACTGACCACTGTCGGGAACGCGAGAGTAAACGATTATGATCCTCGTGACTGAACGCGGGATAAGTAAACAGTGATCGGAGCTAATGTTCTAGATATACATTATTCTCGGTCGAACAACAATAAGCGAGTCGTTTGCTTATTCGTTGACGCCTTTGGCTTCCTCATTCATTTTAAATTCGCCCCTCTCCGACTGGCTCTCATCAACGTTGCCGAGTGCTTCAGAATCTGACAGTTAAGGGGGCTGAGTCACCTTAAAAATTGGAACTTTTTTTTTTTGCGTGACATGATCGATCCAAATTAAAAATCGATTTTACCCTCATGAAATACATATACTCAGCTATCATTTCAAATTTTTTTATAGCCATATAAAGCATCTGAACGCTGTAAGATTTATCACAAAATTTTTAACTCGTCGCAGCTTTTGGACCATACGACTCAACGGATTTCCAATTCTGACGTCTTATTTTCTTCGTAACCGACTACATTCTTGAACGAGTGTGGGAATTTGGGATGCGAGGTGAAATGAATTTATGGTAACCCATTATTCAACTGTTTATCCAAAAGAATTACAGAAAATTTGTTTTTCGTTTACGTTATAGGTTGCCACAATGTCCAGAGAGCGTGGAAAAAAAAATCCCCACACTCATCTGAGAACGAGCTCTGTCACGAAGAAAATGAGACGTCGGAATTGAAAATCCGTTGAGTCGTACGGTCCAAAAGCTGCGACGAGTGAAAAATTTTGTGATAAATCTCACAGCGTTCAGATGCTTTCTATAGCTATGAAAAAATTTGAAATGATAGCCGAGTATAAGTATTTTATAAGGGTAAAATCGATTTTCAATTTGGATCGATCATGTCACGAGAAAAAAAATTCCCAATTTTTTAAGTGACTCAGCCCCCTTAATTTTTGTCTCGAGGCCAGTAAATCCAGACGACACGAGCGACGACTTTGGCGCTCGCGGCGAGCCACAGATTATGAAGCTGAGCCAACAATTAATTCAACGTATACATCATTGCTCTCGGCAACGGATCGCACGCGTCGACATTCACATTTTCAAGGTCACGTTAGTTGCCGTTGTATAAACTGCTCGGGTTATTTTTTTTTTGTATCAGGTGTTTTTTTATTTCTTCCCAACACTGTCCTGGTCGTGAAATAGTAGGCGGCACTTCGGAGTTATTCATGATCGAGCATCGTGATAACGATTATTAGAAAAATTGTTCACACAGTATATAGTGTGTGATATTTATGATAACGAGTATGTCGATATATCATCTTAAGTTGCGTGTGTTAACTGACTTCGGGTAATTATACTGTGAATCAGACGCTTGTGAAACCAATAGACCGGTAATAAGCTTTTCAACAATGGATGGATTAGGAATTAGGAGGATCAGGATGCTTGCGTTGCTACGATTGGCAATGCAAAATTATAGTATCTACGTAATCAATCCATCAGACGTGAAGTTATTACTGGAAAAAAAATGGAAACTTGTAATTTGCTTCCTCATCATTTTTATAGGGAGTTTGTATAATTAGATATAATATCATATACAGTTATATATAATTCAATATAGTCTTGTATATGATTATATATGTACGTGAAACGTTCATTCACGGTTTATATATAAACGAACTAAACGAATAGAGATAATGTTTAGCGCATTCATGACAGAAGCTTCAATGAAATTAGCGCATTCATTAGAGAAGCTTCAACAAAATTATAGGTACCGTCAGCTAGAAAAACTGTTTCGCTCTTGATCGATCGATCGACCTCGCAATAATCCGCATCCCGCCTATTTGTACTCTGATTTTCGCGTATACAAGGCTTCAAATTTACGCGCGCTCGACCGGAGCCGGCGCTGTATCCGCGGCGCGTCCGCGAACCTCGTATCGAAATTCGTTCGAAACTCGGCCGGTGGAGGCCATCTTGGGCCATCTGTCTGGTGACCAGTGAATGGCAGTTTAACCAATTCGTCTTTCTTTCAATGTTGACGCTTTTCCAATAAATATTCACAAAAATGATGAAACGTGCGAAACCCGATGTTGAACAAAAGCCGGAAGCTCAAGCCGAACTGGAGTGTCAATTTATTTTACGATTGCCACAGGTACCTTATTTAATATCCACTATGGACCCATTGGGTTTATCATAACCTAAAATTTGTAAATTTTTAGTTCTGTCATTTATTCATATGAAAATACCTTCATATGAATTCTCGTTATTATCATTGCATAAGCGTTAAAATCATCGATATGTAACCTAAAACTTTTAAGTTTCAAAAAATTATCAATCTCTAAGATCATTATTGCATCGAATTACATTCGATAACCGTTGTCATTGATGTCTCAAGCGCATTATGATTCGACGAGGCTCGCATTGATTTTGTTACTGGAAGAACTCTACTTCGATTCAATTTTCAGAAAGTATTTTCGTTCCAAGTTAATTATTTTTTACTATACATACTGTGTCATAGGAACCTGCGAGACTGTTGAAAGAAATTTTGCGCGCCGGATTACCGTTGAAAGACAGACTCAGTATCAAACTTGAGAACGATTTGCGTTACGGCGAAGTGAGATTCGATCATTGGCTGCTTCATGCTAAGGTATGTTTTTGGTTGAGTTTCCGAAAAAAAAACAGTTACAACAAGAATTGTTGCCATACAATAAAAATTGAACTGGTCGATTCTAACCCTTCTTGTTCCGCTTCAGGTTGTTGATCTCCCTACCATCGTAGAGGCGCTCAAAACAATTGACAACAAGAGTTTCTACAAGACAGCCGATATCTGTCAGGTATTTAAAAATTTCCTATTCACATTGTCATCCGCATCTTCTTCATAGTCAAGCTGAGTTCAAGTTTTAATTTGAATCATGATCTTTTGTATCTCTTTTCATAAAATAGTCAAATTTTTCGGGAATATGCTACGCACGAATATATATATATTTTTTTTTTCAATGTATTTGGTTTTATTTTTTATGAGATATTATCGTTTGTTTACCCAAACTCCTGAGAATAAAAGTTGAGCCCGTCCTCATTTCATTTGAGTAATCAGCGTGCTCCTGTAATCCATATCGATTCACTCTCAACCCGTTGCGGTTACTCGGGGTCCACCGGACCCCAGACACAAAATATACAATTTGTACGATGAAAATACAACGCTTCATGGTTAATCGAGTTTGTCCGGACGAATGTCAGATGGTGATATGCAAAGAGGAGGACGATCAACCTACAACGGACGAAGATTCGCCGGTGCGCCAGAAGAAAAAAGATCCGAACAAGGTGGACAAAAAATTTTTGTGGCCCCACGGCATAACGCCACCGGCGAAAAACGTGAGACGACGAAGATTTCGGAAAACCCTGAAGAAGAAATACGTCGAGGCGCCGGAAATCGAGAAAGAGGTGAAACGTTTGCTCAGAGGCGACAACGACGCGGTCAACGTTAAATGGGAAGTAATATGCGAGGATGAGGACAATACCAAACCCAACAAAGTATCGAATTCGGGGGTCGTCAAGGGCAAGAGAGATATGATTCACAGCAGTGCATCTCAGAGTATCGATGTCGGTGAGTCGGTTAATACGAAAATCAGTTTTTATTCGGCCGACTTTTTGTCGTTCGATTTATTTATTTATTTATTTGTTCAATATTCGTTATTTATTATTCATTATTCAGCATTATTATTATTATCGTTATTATTATTATTATTATTTAATTTTTTTAAATCTTTATTTTTTTTTTTTTTTTGTAACTCTGTGCAAAAAATGTGTAAATTATTTGTATTGGTACAACAATGGCATTGAAATTGAATCTATGATTTTACGCGTTGTTCACAATTTATTTCGAGAGTAATTGAAACAATTTAATATTTTTTCAATGACTCAAAAAGTTTATAGTTGTTTCAGGTATTTTCTTTTTATTGTTTTATATCACCAGAATTATTTTAACCCGTTGAGGTCACACCTCCTGCGCTAAACTTCAATTTAACATGTTTTCTAAATAATCCGATAGTCGTTGTCTTCTATTTAAGCTTTTTGAGTAGTCAAAACACGATGAGAAAAAAAAATTCACGAAATCTGACTTTTTTTGCGAAAAAAAAAATCGTGAAAAATTTAATTTCTGCCATATGGTAAAAAATCTTACGGCGTTTTACTCTTGAGATGTTATATTTTTGAGAAAAAAATAGAGCTTTCGTGGACTTTGAAAAAAAGTGATATTTATTTTGAAGTTTCATCTCGAGACTTTTGGTCGATGTCGAAAAATGGAAGTGCGTACGTTTAAATGGACAAAATAATGTTGAAAAATAGTATTTTCATCGCACGAATACCATGAAGTTGGCCTGGGGTCCAGTGGACCCCGAGTGACCGAAACGGGTTAATTATTCAAAAATTATCGTTATCTTATGATTCGTCTGAATTATTCAGATCTTTCGGATTTTTTTCATGACTTTTTGTATTTTTCGAAGGTAATCCTATATAATGCAGAGTTGTATTCGATTTTACAGCCGAACACGATATATTCGGTGAAGCTGTGAGCGACAGCGAGGACGACGACGAGGACGCGAATATAAACGTCGAACTCGACGACACGAGTCGTTTGTCGGCCGAGAGTAGAATTTCCGATTCGAATTCCATGCAAGTCAGATACGCCGAACGTAACGTTCAAGAAAACGTCACGTGCACCGAACTCGTGACGGAATTTAGCAAAGAAATGTTTCATCCGGAAAACAGCAATACCGGCGATGGAACAAAAATGGACAGCAACAGTCCAACGAAACTCACGAAACTCGAGAACTTTCACTCGGAATACATGATTCCCGAAAGTTACAATGAGTCGCTATCGTCGTCTCATCCTCGTGGTAATTATTATCATTATTATTATTATTATTTTTTTACGTTTCGAATAATTTGTCCAATTGAATATTATTTAGCATCTTTTAGAATTTACAATTTTTTTATTTTCAATTTAGAAGTTGTTGGCTGCTTTAAGAGCTTTTTCTTAAAATTCAATGGAATCTAAGATTCTAGTCACCTCTAATTCATAAAAAGAATTCTAAATTTGTGTACAAAAGAAATTCAGATGAAATTAAATTTTTTAAATTTTTTTATTCGATGAGTTACGAAGTTTCAACGTTTAACGATTCAAAAATATTTCATTTGCTGTGTTAGAATCTCCTGGATACATGTGTATCAATGATAAAGGTTGTTTAGTATAAAGATTGGTAAAAATTCACTAAAGCCTCAGAATTTGACGAGACATTGAAATTTTATACAATGATCATCATGAAAATATCAATACCAGCTGCGAGTTGAAACTTGAAATTTGCATTCCAAATACATTAAAAAAAAAATTTAAAAAAAAAAATGAAAATGTTTCGAAAATTTCAATTTTTTACTCTTAAAAAAATTTTAATTTTATATTTTTTAATCGTGTTTGATTCCACAGATTCGGTGCAATCTCGTTTGGACACGCTTCATGCCGAACTCGCGGAACTTCGACAACGCAGACAGCAGCAAGAAATCGAAATTGCGAATATTGAAAATCTGAAGCTCCGTCAAAGATTTCAGGAGATTCTGGATAATTTGCTTACTCAGGAAATGCAGAAAGTACAGGAGGTAAAAAATCGTCTCATAATTTCGTGTGTGTGTGAGGGATTGATAAGCTCGAGAGGGAGATGAAACTGGAGGATGTCAATCGGAATAATCAGGTTCTAAAAAAAAAAAAACGAATGCTATTTTGGTCGCTTTATAGCGTCATAAGTAAATAAAAAAAAAAAAGGATAACGAGAAAACGTTTCAACGTTTCACGGATTGCAATTCTTCAATATCTTGCAACGGAGATTTTATTTATTTATTTATTTATTTATTTATTTATTTTGCTATATTGAAAATTGTATTTTTATTTTGTGAAAAAACAATTTTATGAGTTTTTTTTCGTTTCTTTCATCAGTTTCATCTTCCTCTCAGTTTCACGGTGATGTTCCAGATATTTCGCTAGTTTTTTTTTTTTTACAACATCTCGAAGCATTTCAACGATTTTTCAATCGAACATGTGTGTTTAATTGCAGATTCAAGACTTACAGATGGAGTGAGATGGACGTTCGTAAAAAAAGGTTCCAGTGGTATCCAAATGTAAAGAAACCGTGTTAAATACGTACTCAATACAATACATAATCGTATAGTACGATAAGAGAAGGAGGGTTGAATACTTTATTTAACTGGATCAATTTGTCAAACGATAGAAAAAATTTTCTATCATCACCCAATTCTTCTTAGCCTCGGCTTGGCCATTTGAAATCAAAGCAGGAGTTCGTAAAATTTATTTTAAAATCTCATTTATTGTGAAAGTACACCGAATATCATTTAATTAGACACCATATGTCGATCGTCGGTTGATCCGGATATTTTTGTTCAACCCATTTCTTTTTTTTCTTTTTTCTTTTCTTTTTTTTTTTTTTTTTTGTTAACCGTCATGCGAATCCACAATTAAAGGACAGTCGAAGTCGTTGGAAAGTCACTCGGTGCCGCTGTTCTGCGCGTTGTATTTATCATTTCTCACTTCTATTCGCAACGGCGATCGACCGCGCTTTTGATGACCCAATCGTGATCTCAGATCGCCTTTTATCGTTCCTCCCAAATCGCCTTTGGACGGAAACCTTCAAAAGCAAACGAATCAGATGCTTCATCGATCAACACGAAACGAACCACACGGAAATAAAAATATCAATTGATATTTAAGGACTTATATTTTTTTATTTAACGCGATTTTTTAAACGCGGTTCAGAAAAAAAAAAGATTCATATATTGACATTTTTTTACCGATCTTTTATGCACGTGGTTAAGTATATGTAAAAATCACGAATATTGACAAATGGCGGAGATATTACACAATAAAGCAATGTATTTTTTTTATATATAAATGATCTGTAAAAAAATTGTCGTCAATATACGCGTCATTTGTTTTTTTTTACCGAATCCAGAAAAGTTACCTTTGAAAATCGCGTATATAAAAAAACATATATAACAAATATCAATATACAAATATCTAAACAAGAACTGTTCTTGTAAAAAAAAAAGAACAATTCTTGTTTTGATATTTGTCGACAACGTTGATAAAAAGAATAACACTTTTTTAATGAAAAGATTTTTTTTCTCAAAAAAAAATCTTAGAAAATAAGAATAATATGAAAAGTCAAAACGGTTTCGAACCTGTTTTGCGATTCGGTTTCCGATTTCGTATTGTTGAGTCTCGCCCAAACGGTGGAAGCCACACGTGGCTTCACTCGCGGCACGACTTTGATGACACTGCCCTTCGGACCTTGAACTTCCTTCTCCGATAAGTCGCTGTCGTCGCTTTCCTCCTCCTCCTCTTCCGCTTCGTCTTCCTCGACCGGCGCCTCTTCGTGCTGTTCGTTCGCTTCTATCCACTCGCCCTCCTCGACTTCTTCCTCCGCCACTTCCGCGTCATCTTCATCCACGCTTTTCGCAACTTCTTCATCTTGCACCTGCGACGAATTATTTTCGTAATACAATATTTTATTTATTTATTTATTTTTTTCCAAAGTCGGTTCACAAGTTTTTAATAAGTTTACAAAAACATTTGATTAGACTTATTGTTGGTTGTATAAAAGTCCGATAGAAATTTAATAAAATTAAGAAGTTCATCGAATTTCCAGTTTGTAGAATTTAGAAGTTGGATATCGTTACGAAAAATAAAAAAAGTAATTTTTCAAGAGCCATTCACGAAAAAATGTAATTTCTTCAGAGATGGGCATTCATTCGATGAAAATGTATTTCAAATACTTTTCGAACCAAATAATAATGAATTTTATCGGATTTATTAAATATTTAAATTTATTGTATAATAATAATTAACATAAATTGATCATAATTATTGTAGAAATGTGAAAATATTGATTCTTTCGTGACAATTAATCATAGTTATTTGTTCAAAAATACAGTATTTGAAATACATTTTCATTGAATGAATGCCCATCCCTGCTCCAGAATTATATTGCAGATATAATAAAGGGTGAGGCACTAACTCGTGCCACCTCAAATATCTCTGTGATTATCGACGTCACAAAAAAATGTTTTAAACACAAAATGTACGGTACGAAAGGGGTCATCAATTGCAACCATTTTTTTTTTTTTTCAGCGGAGGCGCTGACGCACAGTGAAGGTCACCTCCACTTTTTTTAAATGAAACGGTAAAATTTTCATTCAATTATCTTGTAGAGCATCGGAAATTACATAAAAAAACATTGCGAGACGTCAGAGCGAGATAAACAAGTGGAAATAATAGTAAAAATGTAAATATTCTCACCTCGGGTGTCAACGATCGCGGCCTGAATCGATCGGCCGTATTGGTCACCACGACTTGAATCGTATCACGATAAACCGTATTGGCTTTTGAATTACGCAGCCGTGAACGCAAATCCGTGGTTTCGCTGTGCTCACTCGCGAGCAACTGCCGACAAATTGTAATATGGTTTTTAGTTCAATTATTTTTGTACACAGTTATTTTATTTTTTTTCAAATATAGTTCTTTCGATTAACCCGTTGCGGTCACTGGGGGTCCACTGGACCCCAGGCCAACTTCATGGTATTCATGCGATGAAAATACTATTTTTCAACATTATTTTGTCCATTCAAACGTACACACTTCGATTTTTCGACATAGACCAAAAGTCTCGAAGTTCAAACTTCAAAATAAATATCACTTTTTTTCAAAGTCCACGAAAGCTCAATTTTTTTCTCAAAAATATAATATCCCAAGAGTAAAACGGCCCAAGATTTTTTACCATATGGCAAAAATTAAATTTTTCACGATTGTTTTTTTTTTTCGTAAAAAAATTCAGATTTCGTGAATTTTTTTTTCTCATCGTGTTTTGACTACTCAAAAAGCTTAAAATAGAAGACAACGATTATTGGATTATTTAGAAAACATGTTAAATCGAAGTTTAGCGCAAGATTCAAGTCGATGCGTCAAAAAGAACGCAGATGGGTTCGGTTTTTGCGAGTGGGGTCCGCTCGGACCCCATGTGACCGACGTGTTTATCATTCGGAGGTGTGATCTCAACGGTTCGGAAAATCTTGAAAAAAAACTTTTGTGATGAAAATAATCACCGACCTCTTGTGTGCGTTGTTTCAAACGTTTTTTTAACATTTTTTCTTCCTCGTCGTCGGCGTGCATTCGCATTCTAAGACCTTTGCTTCTTTTGCACCATTCCTCGTCGCTGCTCTCGCTCTCGGTTTCGCTGTTCGTATCGTCTTGGTGAATCGACGCAGCGACGGTGGCGGCCTCTCTTGCGTGATTCTTGATTCCCAGTCGTTCCTTGACGCTGCTTCTCTGTTCGGTCGTGAGATCGGCTTGCAAAAATGTGTCTTCGACCGAATCGTTGAGACCCCAAGTCTCGGAAAGCGTGCCCCAAGGATTTTTCGAACGCTTTCTCGTGTCCTCGACGTCGTCGAGACTCGATTCGGCGCGTTTTTTCGGCTGGCGCAATTGCTTGTACTGTCTTTTACGCGATTCCGATGATAATCCTTTTATACCTGAAAATAAAGATGATGAAGAAAAAAAAAAAGTTTTTGAAGATGCGTATCGGAATTCTTCGAACTAATTGGAAATTTCGAAATAGGTCGATGTATTTGATTTTTCATAATTTAATTATAATTATATAATTTAATTTCAATTATATATTTGATTATAATTTTTTGCATAGCGCTAAAAAACGATGTGATAAAAAAGCCACCTTATTTTTTCTCACTACGGTTGGCCGTTGAAATTAGTCGTTACGACACATCGAGTCACCTGAGGAATTGATTTTTTTTTTTTTTTTGTCACACGATTGATCCAAATTTAAAATCGATTTTACCCTTATGAAATATCTATACACAGCTGTCGTTTCAAATTTTTTTCATAGCCATACAAAGCATCCGAACGCTGTGAGATTTATCACAAAATTGTTTCACTCGTCGCAGATTTTGGACCATACGACTCAACGGATTTTCAATTTCGACGTCTCATTTTCTTCTTCTTTTCATTTTCTTCGCTGTCCAAACATTGCCCGTTCCGACTTTCGAGTCCGACTCATGTTATCGACCCACACGACGTTACCTGACGACCATTTACAACCCTTTCAGTATACCATCGACGTATTTCACATTTCCATAATCTTAAATCGATCATTGCCATTGGAGAAAGAAAAAAAAAAAGCATGTCTCCGATGGAACAGTAAACAAAATAGTATATTACACGAAACGTCGTCCATCCAATCGACCGAAGTATTGCTGTAGTCTTCTATATGTGTCAAATCATCATTTGTGCTTGTATCATTGGTTCCTCTCGTGTGCAGAGCGTTCAACCTCAGATGTTTCGTGTTATCGCTGTCGTTCGCGATAGGCATGCTTGAAAAATGTATAAAATCAACATACGCAAATTTAATGAATTTGGATCCGTCGTAATCGGTTTTCAACCCGTTGAGGTCACACCTCCGAGTAATAACACATCGGTCACGTGGGGTCCAGCGAACCCCGAGTGACCACAACGGGTTAAAATCTGTGCGTCATTTTTTTTTGTTTTTTTTTTTTGTTTCGTGAATTTCGTTATTCCACGAATATTTCATGTCAGGGTAGATGTATAACGTTCTCATTCCACAAACCTCGCGTAGAAATCCTCACTGTCTTTGACCTTTGCTTTGTTTAGCTTGTCTTGCAGTCCAAAACGTTTTGCACGTTCTTCCATTTTTGCTTGCTCTTGTCGGTCCAATATGTTGATCTCGGTCAGGAAACTATCGCCTTGATTGTCGTTACGTGATCCTGATACCTGTGCGATAAATACAAAAGATTAGTTTTCACTTCCACATCACTTCGTAAGCCTGATTTTCCATTCGAAGAAATATGATTGGACGAAATTGTGTATTCGAAGACAATTGGATGCTGTGCGGAGCATTGCTGCTGACTGAATCGGATCCCATTATGCAGTCGAATCTAACTAAGTTCGGTTTGGTACAAATTCAATTGCATAACTATTCAATTGCAAAGTTTTTTCACAAATGTGGCAAATATAATTTGGTGCCCCGGGTTCTTAATCCTCTGTAGCTCCGTCTCTTTTTATCGTTCTATCGGCTAGCTTTCGCGTTGTATGTTGTATTGACGGGAACTGACGGGGCTCCGTATTTCAATGATCTTAAGACAATGTGCTAAATAGTTTGCTCATAATCTTCCAAGCTACAAGTGCCAATGGGACTGCGTCGCTTGGCCCCCGCAGTAACCTAACCTCATTGTAAGCAGCAACAAGCATCAACGAGGACCGGAAAGACAGCAAAATTGTTCCAATTAAGCTGAAACCTGAATGTTTCCAAAGGAAGATAAATAATTATGTGATGCGTGCGAAGTTTTTCATAGTATGTCACTCCGTTTTCCATATAAAACTCCATCGCTCTCAGTTATAAGTCGATCGAAAGGATGTTTTGGAGTATGTAAACACTTTACGACTATTTACATTCAAACCGCAACAAAATTACTATAAGTTCAGAAAAAAATCAGAAACAAATATCAAAAATGGGAAAAAAAAAAATGGAGCAGTAACCCAAAATTAGGATTAACTCACAACGGGTTGATTTTTCGAAGTTTCATTTTCGTCATCCTGACAAGCTTCCGTCGGGCTGTCGTATGCCGCGAACGAACTATCGACGTCCATTGGTTCAACAATTTGTTCCATTTTCGTTCTTGCGTTTTGTCGAAATCACGTTCACGACGACACGATTATCTCGTTGTTGAAACACACCGGTTCTTGCCAACTTCTTGAGGAACTACCTTGCACATCAATCACTTATCACGCAAAATGGCATTTCTATAAAAAAAAAAAAAAATGGCGCGTACCAAACAATCGTTGAGGTTAAGGTACGCGGTTACAAGACAAGGTGAATCTACGGGTATAAAACTCAAATAGGATTGTTTCAAGGTTAGCTGTTCGAAAACTCCGATGAACTCGGGTTAACTCAACTCCCGGCGCGTTCAGAAACATTATCGAATCAACTATATCGAGTTAATTATTTTTACCCCGCATGATGACATTTTTGGAAATGCGCCTTTATGTTAAGGTGATCCCGAACGTTTGGTTCTCGTTCTCTGTCGCTCCGCCGCGAGCGCCCAACGCGCTATCTCTTTCGCACTCGTGGCGAATGGGAAAGGTTCGGGGTCGCCTTTAGCTGATGGACTTCATACACTATCTTCTTCTCTCTCGTTCCGCAGCGTGCGCCAATGGCGCTGTCTCTCTCGCACTCGGAGATGTCCGTCACCTTAGGCGATGTGAAGTTCTTGTCCGCAATGAGTGCGAGAGAGAGAGCGCTATTGGCGCTCGGTGCAGAGCGAGAGAGATAGCAAAATCAAACCTTAGGGCTTCTTTCGAGTAGCGACCGGAGCCAGTATCCAATCAGATGATCTACAGATAGCCCCCCCCCCCCCCCCTCGCACCCGCTCGACAGTTCGGAACAGTTCGGAATTGTTCGGAACACACACTTTGAACAGCTAATTGGGGGTTATGTTCGTGCGTTCCATGTGTTGAACGTTTCTCTGTTGTTCTCCCAAGATTTTTTCTTAATTCGTTGACGAAAAACTCGACAATGTTCAAACAGGATGACTCGGATTCCGAGACGGAATTAAAAATCAACACGGGCTATGCCAACAGTTACAACAGCTGGCGGCAAAAAGAAGAATTGAATAAACGTGAGACACACATTAACAATCGACTGGCACTCTTATTTTCCAAACAACAATGTTCGAATCAACATTTTACGATTTACAGTCAAAACGAAGTATGGCGAGGACATGAGAGATCTTCAGAGCTCCGGAGACGATTCCGAAAGTTCATCCGACGAAGATGAGGACGGAACGGTGAGTTGCATAGCCGTACAAACGATTTTTGATAAAACTGCGCGGCCTGAATAAAAAATTCATATGCATGTAAAATGTATGAATATATCTAAGTAAACAACATTTTCATTGTGTCAAAGATAATATAACGATGCATTGAATTTAGGTGTTGACGGAGCAATTGGAGAAGGATTTTTACAAGACTCTGGCTTGCCTCAAAAACAAGGATCCTAAAATATACGACGATAAAGTGAGATTCTTTCCGAAATCTCCCGAAGATTCCAACGGCGACGATGTTAAATCCGGCGAAGGTTCAAGCAAGAAGCCGCCAAAGAAGGATAAACAGGTGTTTCTCAGAGATTACGAACGACAGATGGTTTTGGAAAGAGGCGGAAAGTTGAGCGACAGCGAAGACGAAAGTGAGGTTAACAGAAAGAAAAAAGAATCCGGCGGGCTGACGTACGCGAAGGAACAGCAGGAGTTGAGAGAAAGCATACGCAGAGTCATGGGCGACGATGAGAAAGAAGATGACGACGAAGAGCCCGTTCTTTTGGTACCGAAAGTGAAGACCCAAGTCGACCGGATCAAGGAAGAAGAATCTTACAAAGAGTGGCTGAAGGGACAGCCGACGGAAATAGACAACGGCGAAAAAGAGGCCCTGAAACCGTTGCGAGATTTTTGGTCCGATCCCAAACTCGATCCGAAGGAAAAATTTTTGCGCGATTACGTATTGAACAAAAAATTTTTGGACAGAAACGACGAACGCGACGATCTGGATTACGATCAAATTGCGCACGACAGCGATGAGAATTTGTCCGAAGACGAGAGAAACATTGAGAAACAGGAAGAATTTGAGCACAAATATAATTTTCGATTCGAAGAGCCCGATCAGGAATTCATCAAGAGATATCCGCGGACGCTTGAAAATTCGTTGAGAAAAAAAGATAATAGAAGATCGGCGAAGAGAGCGGAGGTTAGGCAGCGCAAGGATGAGGAAAAAGTTCGCAAACAGGAGGAATTGAAGCAACTCAAAGCTCTGAAGCGAAAAGAGATTGCGGATAAGCTAGCGATGATCAAAGACATTACAGGTAAAAATGCTAATTTCAAGAGATTATTGCACGATTTCATATTCTTAGGAAATATTGTAATTAAATGGTTCGTTTCATCTTGTCAGGCAACAATGACATACAATTCGATACCGTCGATTTGGAGGGCGATTTCGATCCGGCTGAGTACGATCGAAAGATGCAAAAAATATTCGACGAAGAATACTACGCAGGGCCAGAAGGAAATGCTAAACCCGAATTTCCGGATATCGATGAGGAATTGGGAATCGAAAGTACGTGGGACGATTACGATCCCAACAACGATGAGCTCGGAAACGATGAAAATTTGGCCGGAAATGCAGATTGCGAAGATCCGGAATTCAACGTAATTATCACATTGTTTGAATAAACATTTTAAATATTTAGTAGGGGGGTCCTTAATAGGGTTGTTGACGAATTTTGACAAGTGCACCCCCCAGATAGGTTCGAAATGAATAAATGGAAATATGTGCGAAATTCCAGCACTGTAGTCCAATGAGAAGACGTGGCTGTAAGCTCGTTTTGTTTCCCATTTGAATAACATGGGATTTTCAGACTAATTCAGTAATTATTTTTTCCAGTTGTCCCTGAGCACGCGAATAATTCTTTATTCGCATAAATCTATTGTTAATGGGTATAACTACTCGTACATTTTTTTAGAAGACAAAAACACAAATAAATTTCAATTTGTGTTGAAAATCGTTTATCAGTTGTTATCATCGTTCATCGGTTTGCCGTTATCGATAATACACAGGTGAGGTCTTGTAAAAAAATGTACGAGTAGTTATACCCATTGACAACGGATTTATGTGAATAAAGAATTTTCTGCGTGCTCAGGGACAACTCGAAAAAATAATAACTGAATTAGTCAGAAAATCCCATGTTATTCAAATGGGAAACAAAACGAGCTTACAGCGACGTCTTCTCATTGGACCACAGTGCTGGGGTTTCGCACATATGTTTATTCATTTATTTCGAACCCATCTATGGGGTGCACTTGTCGAAATTCGTTAATACCCCCATTAAGGACCACCCTTATAGTCAATTTATATCAAAATCAATTTTTCGCAATTCAGATGGATGCCGATTACGATCCAACGAAAGCTTTGCAATCGGAACTCATAAACGCATCGAGAAGAAAAAACAAACGTAGACAAAGCAAATTCGCGGAGATAATAGCTAAGGAAAAGCCAAAATTCGATCCAAAAGTTCACTCGTCTTATCGCGACTACATAGAGCAGTACTACGCACTGGATTACGAGGACATGATCGGTGATTTACCGTGCAGATTCAAATATCGAAAGGTCGTGCCCAACGACTACGGACTCAGCGTTGAGGAGGTACGTCTCGAAACTACCATTTTCCGTCCTCGAGCGTATTTGAATTTCCAATTTTGATCCTACATGTTCAACATTTTCACTCAGATTCTCATGGCCGAAGATCACGAATTGAACAAATGGTGCTCGTTGAAAAAAGCTCTCGAACACAAACCCGAACGCATGGAATTGCACGAAGTACAGGCGTATCGGCAGAAAGCCAAAAACGAGGCGTACAAGAAGAAAATTTTCAAGAGTCTCTACGCGTAAGTTCCCCAGTTTTCTATTCCAGCTATTTTCCATCATAAAAGCAGAGTTGCTTTAGTCAGGGAAATATATATTTCGAGTCCTTGTAAGGATTTCCAAAATGGTCCCAAAGTTTTGAGGAATTCGGCAAAAAGTTAGAGCCCCAAGATAGTTTCATGTGATATAATTTTTTTCGAGATCAATCTGCGCTGTCGAGATTTATTTTGTCGAGATTAAAATCTTCCGGATTATGAATTGTATCGAAAATTTCCGTAATTACTCGAGTATCTGCAAATTCCGACTGTTATACGTATATAGCTGATTTTATATCCATAAAATAAAGTATCCTGACTGACTAACCGAATGACTCATCACAGCTCGAACCATTTGACCTAGGAACGAGAAATTTCGAAGGTACTTTGATTTTTAGAGATGTGAACATCTGATCTGAGAAAGTAATGATCCACTGAGATTGTATTTTTGTCAATTTCAACCCTGACGATAACTATAGTTGAAAAAGCAGACATGATAAAAACGTGAAACTTGGTACTTTGATTCTCGTTTGAAAATTATAGAACACGTGTTTTATTATTTTTCGGGAATTCAATTGTGAAGGGTGAAAAAAGTTGCGTTTATTCACATCAGCATCCGAATTTTATTCAGTCGAGTTTGGATAATAAACTGATGTTTATTAGAAAATAAAATAAAATAAAATAACATCTCGAAATAATTACAAGATATTCAAGGACGATCAGAATTCGATCCAAGCGAAATCTATGAGACGGTAACAAAATGCAAGGGGAGGGGGCAGAACCTTATAAAAATTGATATGAGCGTTCAAAGCAATACGAATTTTCCAAATGTTTTTTTGTTTAATCATTCACAAAGCTTCCTTCACGAACTAGCCAAACTTGACAAATTACCGACGAATGTTGAAGTCACTTGAAACGTTCTAACTTGCAAATTTTGTCGTCATTGTTAATTGCAGGCCGAAAGAAGACCTTCAAGATCCGGAAATCGTTGCCAATGGAAACTCCAACGAAGCCGACGCACCCGCGAAAAAGAAACGACGAAATAAGAAAAAGTCAAAGGCCGGATCTTTGTCATCACCGAAGGTGGAACAAGCAAAAATGGTAACAGAAAAATCCAACAGTCTAACTGCAACAAATGACAACAATGCAGACAGCAAAGTTAAGAGCAAAGGAAAGAGAAAGAACGATAAATCGATTATCACAACTGACGCTTCCGAGGATTCGAAAAACATTCGAAAAGACGATGAAATTGTCGAAACTTCGAACGTGAAGAACAAAAAGAGAAAGACAAATGAAAACGACGAATCATCGAACGTTCAGCTCAAGTCGGAAGAACCGAAACGGAAAAAAATTAAAATTGCGAGTACGTCGAACGAAACTCCGAATAATTCCGAAATTGTGCCAAAGACGTCGAAGAACGACAACAGGAAAAAGCAAAAATCACAATCGAACGACGTTGTTCGGAATGATTCGATAATCGCGAAGGTTGAAGATTCCGATGGAACGAAAATTGGAAAAAGTGTGAAAAATAAGAAAAAGAAACGTGTGACCGACGCGACGGGAGCCGCGAATAAGTTTAAGAAATCGAAGAACAAGGTGACCGATCAGGTGGCTCTTTTGAGTTCCGAACGGCTCAAAGCTTACGGTTTGAATCCGAAAAAATTCCGAAATAAATTGAAATACGGTAAGCAGAAGTAAATGAAAAAGAAAAAATTATGTACGATACTGATGCGTTGTAAATAAAATTGTTATGAACCGATAACCGCCATCCTTGATCATCGGTTTCCTGCAAACTCGAAATTTTTATCGAATTCTTACTACGGGTCTTCCGGACCCTGCCGATTTTCAAACGCTTGTACGTTGGAGTCGTGCGAACGTTGGATGAATTGTTTTTTTTTTTTAGATACAGGAACGTCAGAATATGAGAAAAATGAATATGCAATCTAGAATTTTCCAAATCCAATAGTTTTTTTTTTTTTTTTTTTTAGATATTTTGAAAAATATGGATAACATTTTTTCGCAAAATTAATTTTTTTTTCGTTCAAAGTTACGTATTTCTGCTGCAAAATAACACGAATGAACTTTCTCGATGGTAAATCGAAAGTTTTTGAGTACTACGTCGAAATTACTGAAGCTGTTTTTTTTTTATGAGTTCCGAAAAACATTTTTCTCCTTTTTTTGCAAAATAAAAATCAGCAAATTTTGAATATATTACGTGATGCATTTTTTCGACGTTAAAGTGCATTCGAACCAAGAAAAAGGTATCTAGCAATGTTTTCTCGAGAATATATTGTCCGTAATAATAACAAACGAAGCATTTTCAACAATTAATAATCAAATAAATAAATCGGTGATGTAATTAATCATAGATTATTTACAAGAAACAACAGAAAAGCATTTGATAAAAACAATAAGAGAATCCATGCATTTTCACCTTTCCGTCCAAACGCTGGTCAAACAACGCTATGTAGACCAAAAGTTCACATAAACAATGTTGTGGAGAATTGAATTTCCTACAAAAAAGGTCAGCGACTGCATGTCTCCAACTTTGATAATTAACGCGTGGGGAAAGCTCGAAAGTCGGGAAATGTTGAAAACCGCGTTTTTCAAAGCTGCAGAGAGTAGCAGAGCCATGGGGTCCATTAGACCCACTGTAAAAATCTAGGGTCAACTATCCATAACCCAGATATCCGTGTCCATATCCTCACACCATTTTCGACGAGGTATTCCGTCCAAAACTCCATCAAGATATTCGGATAACCGATATGACGAATCGTTGAAATTCGATTGACCGTTAAATTGATAAAATCCACAACTTGACGAAAACACCGAAGCTGCAACTCGACGTTAGGGGTGCGAGCTTATTGGTATAGGGTATAATAGTACAGAACGTTTCAGTCTAGGTGGTCTACTTCAGAATGATAAATGATGTTTGAGGATTATGAGGAACGGTACTTGGTGCAGTTTGCGTTTGCTTTTCAACAATCTGATCCGTTTGTAAGCCTCGCCGTATGTCCTAGCGTGCAGCAGCAACCCACCCCTGTTTCACTGTTTATACAGCCAGATCCTAGGAGTCACCCCCGACCAGCCGGAATCTATTACCGGCTTCGTTGGGGCGACGAACGACGATGTTATCGTGTTATAAACGTGGAATATCCACTTTTCGGACTTATTTCTTTGCCCATCCTATTTGCCGGAAGGGTTTGCTATTTTTTTTTTTTTTCGATGCACCATTCGTGCAATGTTCGGAAAGTCCAAAATTCGAAACTCGCAGAGTTTGGAACGCGCAATCCTCGGAACGGTCAAAATTCGGAACACGAATATATATAGGTATAGTTGCGTACCTCGTCCGCCGGCCGCGAGACTACATTGCCCGACTTTCGAGCTTTCCCACGCGTAAACTATCGATGTTAGATATATGCCGTCGCGGACTCTTTTGTTGGAAATTTAATTCTCCACAACATTGTTCATGTGAACTTTTGGTCTATATAGCGTTGTTTAGCCAGCGTTTCGACAGGAAGATAAAAATGTATTGAAGAAAATTATACATTTTTATCTTCCTGTCCAAACGCTGACTGAACAACGCTATATAGACCAAAAGTTTACATGAACAATGTTGTGGAGAATTAAATTTCCTACAAAAAAGTCCGCGACGGCGTATATCTAACATCGATAGTTTACGCGTGGGAAAGCTCGAAAGTCGGGCAATGTAGTCTCGCGGCCGGCGGACGAGGTACGCCAACTATACCTATATATATACGTATTCCGAATCTCGACCGTTCCGAGCATTGGTCGTTCCAAACATTGCGCGTTCCGAATTTTGGCTTTTCCGAACGATTCTCGTTCCGAATTTCGAGCCCAACCCGTTTTCATGCTGAAATGTTGGAAACAATTTTGTCGGACATGGACGACAAGTATGCGCGAGTGATCCGATACGCCGAGCCGTCCCCGACGGAACACAAAGGGACGAGCGAGCGGGCAGACAGGCAGGATCAACCCCCTCGGGTACAATAAATCAATTCCCCCCGGTGGCCGAAGGTCCTTTGTAGCAGGTGGCTGAAATCCTTACCACCGCTCGCGCCTCTAATTCTCAATTAATGCCAGCCCTCGAATGTTTCGCCTCGACTACTTGTTTCGTGTATCTCCTCGTGTGTCTTCGTTTTTCCCTTCGATTCGCATTTAAATCGAATGATCAAAAATTTGGGGAAGATGTAAATAGGGACTGTAACATTTTGAGGTGATACGCAGAAACTGGCTTTATCACCTAAAAAATTGGAATTTTTTTTATTTCGTGACACGATGAATCCAAATTTGAAATCGATTTTATCCTTATGAAATAACTGTACTCAGCTATCATTTCAAATTTTTTCATAGCCATATGAAGAATCTGAAGGCTGTAAGATTTATTGCAAAATTTTTCACTCGTCGCAGCTTTTGGACCATACGACTCAACGCATTTTCAATTGTGACGTCTCATATTCTTCGTTGAATTGAAATGATAGCTGAGTATAGGGATTTCATTAGGATAAAATCGATTTTAAATTTGGATCGATCATGTCACGAAAAAAAAAAAGTTCCAATTTTTTAGGTGACTCGGCCCTCTTAAAAAATGATAGAAACATCAAATGTTCGTTTATTCAGGTCACAGAAAGATGCTTCGATAATTACATAAACTATCCATCGCTGCATGCACATTTTTATGTATTTTTGCCAAAATGCTACAATATTATTCAAATATTATACAACAAGCTTAATTGATAGCAATAAATATTGTATTTCCAAAACTCTGTGAAAAAAAAGGTGAGCCTCGAAACTCGTATCTGTCTGTACGATTTGAGTTCGTCGAACCAAATACGAAAGGTGTCTGATCCGACCGAACCCGATCACAATGGATCCGGAACATAATTGTACAACTTTACGGACTGATGCCTCCCATCTGTACGCCCACTGTGGGTGTCCTCGTGGACAACCGACCCCATGTAATTGGTGAGGATGAGCTACAAGTCCTAATTGGCGGAAAATCGTTTTTTTTTTTTTTTTTTTTTCCACTGAGACCATCGGCCCAAACTTTTATCGGGTCCATTGCATCTCGAACACTTAATCGATTATCAAACGACGTCATCGATATTTAATTTTGATTTTTAGAAACTCTCTTTATTCAGCTTTCCAACTAAATCGTAATTAAATCACCAAGGTTTTTAGACATTTTTTTTTTTTCGTCAAGCAAACATTCGATCTTGATTTTTGTTTGTTTTGTTTTCTTTTGTTTATTTAAATTTGGCGATTTATCGATTCGTTCGACGAGTTGGTCTCATTGCTCGGTGATGTGGTGTTTGCTATTATATGAGCCGGTGGTATTTCGCCAATTTGAATGAGAATAACGAGGTACGTCGTTATCGAGCCGATCATCTATCGAAGAAAATTTATTGAATATTAGTTATCGATAAATAAAACCGTGGGGTCATTAGGGTGGTCCTTGATGGGGGTGTTGAGGAATTTCCACGAGTGCACCATCCAGATAGGTTTGAAATTGATGAATGAAAATATGTGCGAAACCCCAGCACTGTGGTCCAATGAGAAGACGTTGCTGCAAGCTCGTTTTGTTTCCCATTTGAATAACATGGGATTTTCAGACTAATTCAGTTATTATTTTTTCGAGTTGTCCCTGAGCATGCAAAAAATTCTTTATTCGCATGAATCTATTGTTAATGGGTATAACTACTCGTACATTTTTTTACAAGACACAAACACAAATAAATTTCAATTTGTGTTGAAAATCGTTTATCATTTGTTATCATCGTTCATCGGTTCGCCGTTATCGATAATACACCTGTGAGGTCTTGTAAAAAAATGTACGAGTAGTTATACCCATTGACAATAGATTTGTGTGAATGAAGAAGTTTTTGCGTGCTTCGGGACAACTCGAAAAAATAATTACTGAATTAGTCGGAAAATCCCGTGTTATTCGAATGGGAAACAAAACGAGCTTACAGCCACGTCTTCTCATTGGACCACAGTGCTGGGGTTTCGCACGTATTTTTATTTATTTACTTCGAACCTATCTGGGGGGTGCACTTGTCGAAATTCGTCAACACCCCTATTAAGGTCTACCCTAGTTGTTCATAAACACAATTTTTCATTATATATACATACCCCTTGAATGAATTCGTAATTAAGGGTGAAGAATCCACAGGCGGTAAAGGTGAGACAATGCTGTGACAACTGGAGTGTGAAGTCACGAATCTGCAACACGAAAAAAACGGTCATTAAACGTTTTCCACTTGTTTCCAATCTCATTTATTTCGATTGTTATGAAACTACTTGCCTCGTCTCTGAATGCTCTTTTCGCGGATGGCTCGTGAAGATGGCAAATTATATTTCCGGTTTTTTTGGCCTTTAAAGATAAAATTCAATGAGAAATGTAATGAACATTTCAGAACAAATCAATCAGGCTTCGACGCTCTAATTTTTTTTCCTTTGATTAAAATATCGCGTCGTAGAATGACATTGCAGTGAATCGTCAAAATTCAGAATGACATTGTAGCCAACGTACAATATTCCGAACCAGCCTACCAGTCGTCGCGGTTTTCAACATTCACCGACTTTCGAGCTGTCCCCACGGGTTAATTATCAAAGTTAGACACATGCCGTCGCTGACGTTTTTCATAGGAAATTCAATTCTCCACAACATTGTTTATGTGAACTTTTGGTCTATGTAGCGTTGTTTAACCAGCGTTTGGACGGGAAGGTAAAAATGTATTTTCTCATTGTTTTCACCTTCCCGTCCAAACGCTGGATAAACAACGCTATATAGACGAAAAGTTCACATAAACAATATTGTAGAGAATTGAATTTCCTATAAAAAAGTCCCCGACGACATAAATCTAACATTGATAGTTTACGCGTGGGGAAAGCTCGAGTTTCTCGTACAAGTCAATTGGAAAAATGTTGATAATTGTAGTGACGATGTAATACGATATTTTACGTACCGCAGCACTCGTTTTAGCGCAACTCGCATTGATAATGACAATTCTGTAAATGTAAAACATGAGCCACAGACTGCCGTGCATCAATTCCTCATTGATGTGAGCCTGGCTCGTCGAGGTCCACAACATGATGCTGCAAGTGTAGTAGAGCAGACCGGTTATGAGAACGAATGATACGGTCATCGAGAACAGTATTTGAATGCCGAACGTGTCGTTTATCATCTGCGATATGATTATCAGTTCGTGATGATATTCCCGGGCCGCTCTCATCGCGTCCGGATCGTCACGAGTTTTTTTTTCGTACATGTAATCGGCGTTGAAAGTTTTGCATCTAGTGTATTCCATGACTCTCTTGTGCTGGGGCGATTCGTTCGTCACCGTTGACATTGTTTTCAAATATCGGTTCAACTGAGCGAATCTCACTCCCATAAAGCTGTCGACAGAAAATATCCCATGTATAATTATTAAGAAGACATATCTCGCGAAAAATCGATTTTTTTTTGCTAATGCAAAAAAAGACTTGAAAAAAAGAGGCTGAAGGCATCGCTGCTGATGAAGGAAGTCTGATCTATGGAGCTGGAATCGATGATTCAGTGTAAGTTGAAAAAAAATTTAAAAAAATATATCTTCGACTTTTTAGTTTTTAAAATTTTAAACGCGTTTTTCTCAAAACCATTTTTTAAAAATCCGTGTCAATTGCCATTTAAAAACCACATTACCGATTCATTTCAAACTTGGTACACACTTTCTACGTATAAAATCCCCCAACGATAAGTTTTTCCATTTTTTTTCACATTAAGGCGGTCTTCCAATTACAAAATGACGGAATTTTTCGTGAAAATTTACCAGTTTTCACTTTGAATGACAACCAAAACTAAAAAAATAAATGAAATAACAATCGGAAAACGTTGGGGGAAGGATTTGACGATACTTTGACTAAATTCAAATGATCTTTGATTTCAGATAATCTCCAGCTGAGATACAGTTAACATCGCAAATCGTATTTTTCCAAAGACGTTATTGGAAAAGTTTTGTCACCGGTTTGTTCGTCGATATTTTTGAACAAAAAAATTACACAATGTCATTGAAACGATACTCAATAATGTACAAAAGGTTTTAATAAATTTGCTCCATCCGTATATGTAAAAAAAAATTCGAAAAAAAGTGTTTTTTTACACTAAAAGCCTCACCCGCCCCTTAAATAATCAACAGATTCTCCACTCACCGGCTTGTTTGTCGATATTTTTGTACAAAAAAATTACACAATGTCATTGAAACGATGCTCAATAATGTACAAAAGGTTTCAATGAATTTGCTCCATCCGTATGTATGAAAAAAAATTCGCAAAAAAGTGTTTTTTTGGGCTGAAACCCTTACCCGCCCCTTAAATAATCATCAGATTCGACACTCACCGTACCAAAGTGACGAAGGACATGTCACCGACCGAGGTAAGAATAACCGGATAATAAATGGCAATGGCATTGGCAATTTTTTGTCCAGTCGTAACACCGGCCAATGTTGTCCAAGTCAAAGCGGAAACCATGAAAACAATTATAACAGCGAATTGTAAAAGCAAAACCGTCAATTGTCGGACAAATATGACTCTGTAGTCACGTTGTATTCCCAATTTTTCCATCTTTCCGTCCGATTTTTCCAAACAACGTACAATCTTCTTCACCCCCTTAATGCGAATCCAACCCAGAAGAGTTCCGCAAATATTCAGACAAACGTTGCCGTAAAACAGAGCGACGAAGATGAATTTTCCGACCTCGTTTGACAGATCGGAGGCGAGGGTGTTGACGTTTTGCATGGCCGCTTCGACGACCAGACCGTAACCGGCTATTAGAACGACGGTGTATAAAAAACTCGTGGCCGGCCATGGATTGTTCAATGGATATTCTATCACTCCCATTCCCACGAACCAACCGCTTATCGTTATTGGCAGCATCACTTGGTGCACCGTTTCCGGTTTCATCGGTATCACCGTGAAAAAACATCCCAACATACGTTCCTTCCACATCGTTATTTAGCAACGTTTTTTATTTTTATTTATTTTTATTTTTTTTAAATTTTTTCTTTGTTTTTGAATGATAATTTGTCTTGTTACGGTTTTGTGATGCTTTGGCCGTTGAATAATTAAGCGACAGAATATTTAGCCCTAATTTAGCCCTCTTCGAATATTATTTCTTCAATTATTTCCTGTGAAATTAATTCAAATACAAAGTTTTTTAGTAGAGATTGATCTTAAGGGGGTAGATCTGTGTAGATAGCTGGAAGGATAGGTGGATTTTGGGAATTATTGTGTCAAAAACTGTTGGTACGATTGGATTCAAGTTGGTTTTTTTCGAAAGTATGTACGTTGAGGTATGTTGACGAATTTTTGTTTGAATGTACAGTGAATGGGAGTGGTGTTATTCTGGCCGGTGTGAAATAACTTTTTCAAAGTCGGTTTTCACTTTTTTTTCAGATAACGGATTGACCGATTCCTTTGAAATTTGGACACAATATGCACGGATGGGTAATGAAGTTCGGCACGTAGGATTTTTTTGAAAAACTAATTTATTTATTTTTTTATCAATCAACAATGGGAGTAAATTGAGGTTTGACAGTGAATTTCAACTTCAATCAAGCGCCATTTTGTGAGAAAAAAAAATCTGAAGTGCCGAACAGCTCGAGACGTTGCACTTTAAGAATCTTCTTGAAATTTTTGTTTCGGACCAACCGACTGCCGGAAAAAGTGGGAACCGCAAACCGTGCTGACGACAAAGTTATTTTACGCCGGCCGGAATAACAGCGCTCCCATTCACCATACATTCAAACGAAAATTCGTCAACGTACCTCAATGTATAAACTTTCGAATAAAACCAACTTGAATTCAATCGGACCAACATTTTTTGAGACAATAATTCCCAAAATTCACCTATTTTTCCGGCAATCTACACAGATGTACCCCCTTAAATTTCACATTTAAATTTTTTCTCACATATATTCTTCAATCCAGACGTTCTGCGTTGTGAATTTTTGTCTCTGGTGGTATTTATGTTTTTTTTTTCAATGCTTTGATTCTTATTGAACAATATAAAAATAATGTTGCCATACCTTTTCATTGCGTTTTATTTTCATCGACAATTCGTCTTGACGAAAATTGACGAAGCACTCGAGACACAAAAATGGGAAAAAAATTCAACGAGGGAACAACGAACACCGACGACTTTTAAAGTACACAGAACACGACATTGTGAACGTAAACACAGTCTTGCGTGGTTGTTAATCAACGACGAAACATTTCCGAGAATTGGAAAATAATTTTGCGTGAGATAGTAATCCGGAGTGTTTCTGGATAACGTTGTATAATTAAACTAGCCTGATGACAATCGATTTTCGTCAAGCGTTAGACAAAATCGACACGGCAGATGGAAAGTATTTATTTTATTTTATTTCATTTTATTTTATTTTATTTTATTTTATTTTATTTTATTTTATTTTATTTTATTTTATTTTATTTTATTTTATTTTATTTCATTTTATTTTATTTTATTTTATTTTATTTTATTTTATTTTATTTTATTTTATTTTATTTTATAGGAAATGAGATAGTCGGGTTGTACCTCTTGGGACCATTGGCACGTGGATCGAGGGTGGCTTGGCTCGTCGACTGAATATTATGACCAAGTGGTACCTCATGGATGTGATCACGATGATAATAATCACAAACGCCGAGGGAATATACATTAAAAAACGTACGTACGAGTCTGCGTAAATGAAAGTCCGGGTGAAAAGCGCGGACGTAATTTCAGGGACCATTATTTTAATTGCCACGACAGGGGGTAGGCTTGTGGATAATCGTCGATGAGGCATCGGACACGTCACAAAGTGGATTATAGTGTGATACACGAAGTTCAGAAAATATTGATTTGACAATGTCAGTTGTTAAATTATGCATTCATGGAGCTGAGTTGCCTCAAGAATTAGATTTTTTTTTTTCGTGACATAATCAGGATCACTTATTCCACCCAAAATTTAAAGTGAATCGAGAATTGGATAAAGACAATAAGCGAGACTTTATGGTCAATCATTGATCAAGTTTTTATTAATTGATCAGCTTTGCGATAGTAATGATAAAACATCATAGAGCAGCTAAATATTTTATTTGGAGTCGTTTGATATTATCTTTCGAATACCAATAAATTCAACTTATTATATTATTCTACTAAGCCTGAGGTAAAATTGATCAACCATCAGGATCAACCAAAGGGTTGAAAAAATAGGTTGTTCAACCAAAGGTTGAAATTTGTATAAAATATAAATTGAATTTTGATAAAACATTAATAATGAAAATATTGAATTTTATATAAATTTATATAATATCTCAAACAACTATTTGCAGATCAGGAAGGAGTCATTTGTATGAGAATCATCAAATAAGTCGTGACCGTCCCCATAAACTGGAAAATAAAAAATCCATCATTAAAATCCATCGTCTGATTTGTGAATTGTTGTGGCAAACGTACTCTCTTGACAAATCGATGACCAAGGGTGATAAGTCCAGCCGGACTGAAGGCCAGAGGGTCGTGCAACAATTGGTACGAGAATTGACATACTTCGTGGAGCAATTCGGTATCTCCGATGTTGTTCTGCATACGATGAATAATCACACCTGTACGTTGAGCCTGAAAATGTGAATTTAAAAAAAATCAGAATAAAAGAAATTATGTTTTCGACTGTATTTTAATTTTTAGAAAATTTCTATAATAGTATTTCGTGCAATATCAATTTACCTCCGTACACACTTTCTCGCAGGCTTCGTTGACCATTAGAAGTTTCACGAAATAAATACCAATCCAAACTAGCATAACGATTATTCGTGGAAATCGACCGAATATCGAAGGATGCGTGGCTAGAACGTAGAGTTCGTAAAGAGATCCGGTAAATATGACGAACAGAGCGGCAATCTCGAGTGCCATTTGTATGCCATAAGCTTTGCTCAAACACCTTCCGACTTTTCTCAGTTCCAGATGTACGTGTCTTTGAATCGAGAAATATGGAAGACACAATAGTCAGTGATTTACGTACAGTGATTTAACTTTCATCGTGGCTATTTTAAAACACGCTAGATTTTTATTCACGTAATCTTAATGATTGAATGTGTCAACTCGACAGTGAGTCAAAGGGTAGTTCAACATTTTTCCCATTGGACAGAAAAAAAATGTTATTGTTGAAAAGCTACGACAAGTGAAACATTTTTTTGATAAATCTTATAGCGTTCAGATGCTTTTTTTTGGCGATGAAAAATAATAAATAAAAATGAAAGTTAACTTTAAGTATTTCGTAAGAGTAGAATCGATTCTTAATTTGAATAAATCATGTCATGAATAAAAAAAAAGTCCAATTTTTATTTGACTCAGCACCCTCAAAGATTCAAAAAAATTTCAGTTTAAATTACGATGTCAGATAAAATGCGGAAGAACGAATGTACGGTAATGATTCGATATTTATCTCATTAACCTAATTATCTGAATGAGATATTTTCGATTATTCGGAGCTGGGAAAATCTGTGAAGTTCGATGAAGAGACGTCGGTAACGAAGTTCCGAAAATCATTTTATTTTCTGCATTTTGCCAGGAGTTGATTTTCACGTGTTGGCCCGGTGTCGCCAAAATTTCAAGGATCATGTTTGCTTTTCTGTACCTCTCACCTAAGATCCTGAAAATTAATTGCAATCAGAGATGATTTCACAAATCCAGTGACTCTGGTTTGTTTTGAAATATGTAGTCTATAATTATTTATCAAGTGGCTCGTGCGATGTAAATTTTCTTGTTCAATCTTTTTTTTCTATTCAGAAATTTACGTTTACGTTTTTTTTTAAATCTTTTTAGAAATTTAGAAATTACGTTTTTTTGACACTTTGTGGGAAAAAAAAGTTATGAATGAAAAAGAAATCGAAATTGGTAGTTTTGTGGTTTGTTAGATGACTCGTCGCATCTGTTCTTTTTTTTGTTTTTTTTTAAATCTTTTAGAAAAAAATAATTATATCGTTTGGAAGTAAATCCAAAACTGTCGTGTAAGAGAAAAATCTACATAAATCAACATTATATGCCTCCAGAATAGACAAAAAAACAGCGAATTCAGGAAAAAATAAATCAATATAAAATTAATGGGAAAAATCGAGTCAAAAAGTTCATTTAATATTATATAATATTATTTTTCTATAATATTAGTTATCGTACAATCACCGAAGGATAATACACGACAATACAGATGCATCGTTTTACCTGACACCTACAGTGAAGTTGAAGGCAATAACACTGTTAACGTGAACAGGATGATGAAGAATCGACGCTACGACGTACATCTCGCTGGTGGTCATAGAATGGTTGAACCATAAAGTGTCTACCCAGTTAAAAATCAAGACTGTGAAAATCCAGAAAAGTATTTGGGCGTATCCCTCGTTGCGAGTTCGCGCGTAATCGAAAGTTGCTCCGAGTTGCTGCAGCGTCTCGTCCACCTTTGTCAGATTCTCTATGATACGCGCGAATCTCTTGGTCGATGTAAAAAAAGGGGTGAAAAAAATATTTATATCAGATTTATAAGTTTTTTATAAATACAAAGTGATATTTATACCAGTCGCCGCGGTTTTTCAACATTTTCCGACTTTCGAACTTTCCCACGCGTTAATTATCTATGTTAGATATATGACGTCATTGACTTTTTTATAGAAAATTCAATTCTCTACAACATTGTTTATGTGAACTTTTGGTGTATATAGCGTTGTTTATCCGGCATTTGGACGGGAAAGTAAAAACAATAAGAAAATGCAATTTTGACTTCCGGTCCAAACGCTGGATAAACAACGCTATATAGACCAAAAGTTCACATAAACAATGTTGTAGAGAATTAAATTTCCTATAAAAAACGTCGGCGACAGCATTGGCTAACTTTGACAATCAACGCGTGGGGAAAGCTCGAAAGTCGGGAAATGTTGAAAACCGCGATAAAGTGATGGATTGAAATTCGGAATAGAAGATTCCCATTTTCATCGCGTCAAAGAATACAAAGCTTCATATATGTAGAATTTAGTATACTTTATACCGAAAAACTATTATTATCAAATAATTTTTTATCATATTTAAATAATTATTAATATTAAATAATAATTATTAAATTAACTTTTGCATCAATAATTCATATAGAATACATAAATATATAAATAACGTACCTGTGAATTACACCAGCTCAGAAAGACACCGAACACGGCTATCCCTACGTTGACATAAACAATAAACAAAACTGTTCTCTCGCCGTTGCCGTACCAGGGTTTGTCGTAAATGAACAAAAGGGTAAAACGCAGCACAACGAGATACAAAATTGTCAAAATTGTCGCGTAAACAGCGCTGAACAGAAAACGTTGTCGATGAGCCGGAAAACGAAATATTCCGTGACCTATTATCGCGTACATGGACATGAGTGGCATAAGCGACTCGACAAGGTTTTTTGCTTGTCGTGACATTTTTTCCAATTATATTCGATCAATTCCGTTCCAAATCCGAAGCATTATTTTTTATGCATTTATTGATATTTGACTTCACCGAGGCACCAATATTTACCACTGTTCACTGACAATTCCGTCAATTCGAAGAACATTCGAACACGCGAAGTGTGCTCGAACAGACAAAGCCAACTGCTCGCTTTTCATCGATTTCGTTGTTCTCGTTAAAGTCCTGCATCCTCGCACGAAGGACAAATTAAAACACACAATCAACTTAACGCTCGTGCATTATGGCCTTTCAAGTGCACGAACTTAATTCTCGGAGGTAAAAGCGCGAACATCATAATTTATCCTACACTACGTTCAATATCGTGCAATCTCGAACGATTCGAGATATATTTTTTATCGATAGTTGAATCCGTTTTACCGGCAATATTTTTAACTGGCACAATGATGTTCCACGTAAGCGTCCGGTCAACATAGTTGATTATTAACGCATTTTTTGCATTTCTTATTGTGTATTTTTTCGCACTCGTTTCACGAAGTTTTGGTGTCAAGAGAGAAAAAAAAAAGTGTTTTTTTTTTACAGTTTTGTGAAATTTTATTTACTGTTGACGAGCATAAATTCGGGAATGATGTTTGTTTGTATTAGAATGACGAGGTAGGTGGCTACCGTTCCCAGGATCTGAAATATAATTTATGATTATTTTTATTATTATGTCGCGAAGAAAAAAAATCAAATGTTTTAAAGTGACTCAGCCCCCTCAAAACATTTAGTTTAATAAAGAAAAAAAACGAATAATGATAAATAAATGAAGTTGGGGAACCACGAGAAAACATAGTTGGTTGCCATAAGCAACTGACCATGCTACGTACCGAACTAAACAATCCATAGCCCAGGGTGAAAAATCCCATTGGAGTGAACGACAATGGATTCTGTATCATTTGCAAAGCAAAATGTCGTATCTCGTGCTTGATCTCCGGATCGTTGGTCATCATATTCAACTCCTGAATGATTTCTCGTGTTCTATATGCCTAAAAGAAATAAATAATGAATTAAATTTTAGTTAAAGTGAATAAAACTTTTAAAAAATTGAAAAAAAAATGATCTCGTTGAAAACGAAATGCCCAACGAGTTCTCACGTTGCACGAGTTTCAATAAAAGATTTTCACCTCGTGGGTCACACTGGCCCCCATATGATTGATGATCAGTATCTTCGTCAGATAAACGAAAAACCAAAGCAACAGGACGAAGATTCTTTGGGTTCGGTGTGAAAAAGTTGCGTTCACGTAAACAACGTAAAGATCGTATCCCAATACGGTGCAAAATGCGAAACAGGATCCCAATCGCAGAACTATTCCGACGCCATGAATTTCGTCCAGGTTTTCCGATATTGTGCACAGCTCTAGATGCACTTGTCTTGGATCAGCAAAGCGGAAGATTAATTTGAAAAAAAAAAAAAAAAAAAAAAACATTTTTTTCCAATATTTCAATTTTATATAAATAATTTCGGTTTGAAATTTGAGGGAACTGGCAAATTCCACTGGATCAGAAATCGATCTTTAAAAAATGAAAATAATCCTCGTGCGAGTTTCAACAATTTTTACAAAAAAAAAAAAAAAAAAAAGACCCACTTGATAATCTGCACAATATGCCGATCACTGTGTTCCTTCGACGCAACTCGAATAACGGCTTGTCGCGAGATCGACGTCTTTTCGCAATTTTCACGGCTTCCATTGCGTTTTAGGATCTCCTGGAGTACTTTGTTCGTCGCGTGAAATCGCACCCGAATCGCTCTGAACCATTTATTTCGAATTAGTTTCACGAATCAATTTTCCTTTCAACTTAAAAACTCGAGTAAGATGGTTCTTAAATCTATCTATTCTAATCTAATTTATCTACAAAATTTTCTAGATGAATTTTGTAGCTGAAGGTTTTATACTTTCAACCAAAAAAAAAAATGTATCTAAGAATATTTTGAGAATATTTTGATGAACGCAGGTTTCACATCGTGAAAAGTTAAAAAGTGGCGAAAAGTTATGAAGATGGCCATCTCACCCCAAATATTCAAATATATTTACGCAAAAAACATAAATCCATGTGAAATAAAACTAATTTTATGGAATTTTTTTTTAATAAAAAAAATAATTTTTTTTTTAATAATTTGTTTTTTTTTTTAATATCAGCGAATACATTTTTCTGTCATTAATAAAAGGATTAAGTAAAACAAAAAATGTATCGTCATCACCTCAACGTCATCGCGCATTTCATCAAAATCAAACCGGAAACGTGATGAGGATAATGAACCACGCTGACCATCCAGAATACTTCGTAAACGTTGTATTTGTCGATGACCCACAAAGTGTCAACGGAGTTGAGTAAAACGACCATCGCCAATTTGAACATGAGATACACAAATTCAGCACGATGAGTATTTTCGTGTTCGCAATCCGCGCCCAATTCCGTCAGAGTATCGTCGATGGCCATGATGCCTATCTCGATGGATCTACGTTCCTTCATATACGTCGCCCGAAAATCAATATATACTTAATTATTTCGATCAATTGCCAATAACATCGATGGTCAAATTGTCGTCAAAAAGATAAATTTTGGGAATTATTATCTCAAAAATTATTCGTCCGATTGAATTCAAGTTGGTTTTATTCGAAAGTACATACATTCAGGTATGTTGACGAATTTTTGTTTGAATTTATAGTGAATAGGAGCGCTGTTATTCTGATCTATAATTTTCATCGTTATATCCTTGCTAAAAAAAAAATGTTTTCTTTATGCTCAATTGCTCATGCAAGGGCTTCGAACAACTTACATTGTAGTGATACCAACTTAGTGATCCCGTGCAGAAAAGTATCACAAGATTCATCGCGCAAATGAAGCCGAATAATTTTTCCTCGATCGTCTCGTAATTGAACTTGAGAGCATGAAGCAACGTCACGTAGAATATCGTCAGAGTCGTCAGTAGCATCACAACCGTGTAATATACGCTCCAACGGACTTGCGGTTTCAATGCTGGATAACGAAACACCTCGTGACCGAAAATAGCGCACAAAGTTATCAGAGGCAGACACGATTCTATATAATTTTTCGATGATCGACCCATCTTTTTTATTTATTTTATTTATTTTATTTATTTTATTTATTTTATTTATTTTATTTATTTTATTTATTTTATTTATTTTATTTATTTTATTTATTTTATTTATTTTATTTATTTTATTTATTTTATTTATTTTATTTATTTTATTTATTTTATTTATTTTATTTATTTTATTTATTTTATTTATTTTATTTATTTCATTTTATGATTATTTTTTTTCTTTCTATGTATATCGTCGAAATAAATCTTATTAATCTTTTTTTCAGAGTTATTAGAAAGTTATCAGAGGCACACACAATTCTATATAATTTTTCGATGATCTACTCATCTTTCGCTCTTATTTATTTATTCATTTATTTATTTATTTATTTATTTATTTATTTATTTATTTATTTATTTATTTATTTATTTATCTATTTATTCACTCATTTATTCAATTATTTTTTACTGTTGGTTTTTTTTTTAATATTTAAATTTTTTTTTCTACGTCGAGATAAATCTTTCAAATGCACATTCGACACACGTGACTATACGAAAAACTACACATAAACATATTCACACACACACACACACACACACACACACACACACATGTGTATAAAAACTTTGAAAAAAAAAAATTTGTTGACACAACAGAGACTCGAAATTTTTGTTTTATCAACGTCCGGTCGTGACTCGGTTTACAAAGTAACTCCGTTCGACTTTGCGGTAAACGTTTCACATGTTTTCCGTTTTTCAAGTTTCACGCGTTTTTAATTAACGAAATGTTAAGGACCGTACACGCATTTTGATGATCAAATGATAATTGAATGAGTAAAAAAGCGTGGGCGAAGGGGGGAGGGGCGCAGGGGGATGTGGGACACCTGTGTAGTTAAGATCTGATAACTCCGGTACTTAAGTTGTGTGTGTAGAGAGTGTGTGAGATACGGTCGAACGATATATGTAAACCGGAAAATAAAGGGTGTACGTTACTCGGACTGAATGGGGAAAACGCGTTATCCGGATTCTGATCGTTCGACCGAGCTATGGACATTTTATTTTTTCATCGTGCGAGTACAGACGTATATACATAAGCGTGGTAATAAAAACACGATCATTGCGTGTCAGAAGTCTGCATGATGTATCGTCGTAATTATCTTAGAAGCATCAGGGGAATGAGCTTTTTTTTTTGTGGTGGTTCGCTGAGGAGTTTGTTTATTTGTTTTATCGATCAACGCAAGGGAATGAAAATTAAGGGGGCGGGGAGGGGGTAAGGTTTGGTCGAAACAAAAAAAAACAACATGTTTTCGATCATTTTTTTGAGGACACTGTTAATATATATTTGTTTCTATAATTATTTCATAATAAAGTGACATTTGAAGAATATTCTATGAAATAATGAAAATTTCATTGAATATTCTTAAAATGTCACTTCATTATTTAGTAATTATAGAAATAAATATATATATCAACTGTGTCGTCAAAAAAATATTATCGAAATCACGGTTTTTTTTTAATCTAATAAACTTTACCCACCCCCTAAAGCACATCAATTTCTGGGCTTCGTGTAATGGTTAAAAGGCAAAACAATCGATATAAAAAATGATAAAAGTATCCATTCGTCTAGATCTACTAACGTGGAATTTCTATCAGCATAACCGCGTGAATTGAATTTGCATATGAAAATTCAACGAGCGAGGCTTATGAACCGTCGGACGATGAAGCATCCCCCGGTCGTGTTTATCGGGGCGGGGGATGGAAAGTGGAGGGGGAAATTTTGCAGCATGTAAAATAACACATGTAACTAAAGCTCACCGAGTCCCCCTACGGACCATCGGGCAATAGTTGGACTATCGAGGGGTGGAAAAAATGTCGTACAAGCGTACCAGTGCACTAAGCCGCCTTGGAATATGTTTATACAGACGCCATAGATAAAGATTATATTGGCCCAGAGTCGAGCGTGTATTTGGGGTTAGACTGACACGAGGGCGGGGGGGGGGGGGTTCAAAACCGACACCGATTTCATCTACGGTGGTCCTCGCTCGTTTCAGTCCCTTACCTAAGATACTTTTTCATATTTTTGTTGGATTGTCGCCTGTTTAGGTTTCCTTTGCACCAATTAGAATGAAATTTGATACACAGACGTGGATCGATGACCCAAAAAACAGAAATGACAACATAAACAATAAAAATAGAAAATTTGAACCTCCCTCTTCTTTCCCTCAGATTAAAAAGTGAACTCGAATTTTTGTTTGCACACCCCATCGAGTGGGGTGTCTTTCGAAAGGTCTCTTAAACTGGAATTTAAAATATTCCAAGACCTCATCATCTAAATCTTCGAAATGCTGAAAAAAGTCATAATCATCAAATATCGTCAAATATAGATGTTTTATTACATCTTGTATCATGTTTTTTAACCTTTTTTGAGGATGTACGAACAGATACAATCCCAGCCAAAAGTACGTCAATCTGAGTCATCTCGATTACAACTGCTTTGTGAATGCCAGATAAATTCATAATCATCAAATATCGTCAAACAGATGTCATCACATCTTGCATCATATGTTTCATCTTGGTATCCGAAAAAAACTTTTAAGTGGGCTAATTTTTCATACTTTTGCGTGCATTTCTCGAGAACCAGAAAGACGATCGGTTTGAATGTTTTTTTTTTTTTGTGGACATTCATCGATCTTTATTCTACACGCTGAAATTTTTTCCAAAATTTTTGTTGATGCTAGTTCCATGCGTTTATCGTCAATAATAGCCTCAATGGCCTCATTTCCCATAAGAACACGTGTTAAATTTCATACAGCTATAACTTCCAAACGTGACGGACTATCGTTTTTAAATTTCTGGCATGTTGTTTCGAAATTATAAAATCTACTGACTGTAAAAAATTTTAGAACTTTTCTCGATACTTTGACACACGTGTCATACATCCTTAAATCCAAGTACATGAATTTTGAAATAAGCTGAGAATCCAATATCAGCATAACAAATCATCACAACTATGCTTTTGATGAACTCTGGCAAAATATTCATTAACAACTTATTCGATACGATTATTTCGCAAATGTATTTCACTGGCTAAGAAAAGAAACGAAAAAAAGGCTTTGAAATGTCAATGATCGTTCGGTATGAGATGATACGACGATTGGGAAGGACCGTCGATCGAGTGTGTTCAACGAAACGTTCGATGTTGGGGGAAACTGATGGAAAAGCCAGTTAGGCAGGGAAGGAAACAAAAAAAAACGGGCGACGATCCGTGAAGTTGGTTCGCAATAATCTTATTCTTTTTCACTTAGTCCGGAGAGTGAGTTATCCCGTGGGAGCACGTTTGGTCCAGCGCGAGCAGGACACGCGGCCAGATGGGGGCTCGAGAGAGCCTCCTCGAGCATATGCGATAAGCGGTGAGAAGCCTCATGCCGAAACGACGATTCCATTTGTACGCGTAACACGGAACCGGGAATCGAATTACTTTGATCGATTATTACGACCAAATCGACAGTGTCGACGACAAACAAGACGCTTAGTTCAATCATACAATTAGCTTTATTACTTCCAATTAAAAATTATAGTTACATTTATTTTTAGGATATCATATTTACAATAATAATGATAATAATAATAATAATAATAATAATAATAATAATAATAATAATAATAATAATAATGATAATGATAATGATAATGATGATGATGACGATGACGATGACGATGATAATAATGATAAAAATGATAGTAATTATAATGATAATACTGATAATGATAATAATAATAAAATTAATAATAATAATAATAATAATAATAATAATAATAATAATAATAATAATAATAATAATGATAATGATAATGATGATGACGATGACGATGATAATAAAAATGATAATAATTATAATGATAATACTGAAAATAATACTGATAATGATAATTATAATGATAGTAATAATAAAATTAATAATAATAACAATAATAATAATCTATGTTTAAGGTTTTTTTTGCAAAAGTTGTGTCAAACGTTGACGAAATAATAAAAAATGAATCACTCGGTGTCACGAGAGGCCTTACTTTGTTTTTTCTTTTTTTTTTTTTTGTTGCATCTTTTACATCTTCCGGTGAAAACTTCGCTCAGGCTTCGAGCACGTGGCTCAGATAAGCGATGTAACATATCGCCAACCGTAGAATTTCGATCTTCGAAAGCTTTTTGTCCGGTGGAAGGGTGGGCAACAATTTTCGAAGCTCCGCGAAAGCCAGATTGAAAGCTTCGACTCGCACTCGTTCTCTGTCGAACAACAAGCAATCATTCTTACAAAAAAAAATTTTAAAAACTACTCGGACAGCTCTTAAAGTTTTTTAATTGAAGAACTATTCAAAAAAGTATTTTTAAATAGTTTTTAAAATCTTAGAAAAGTATTTTTTTTATTTTTTAAAAAGTACATTCGAAAAATTTTGACCCAGCGAAGGGAGAAATGTCGAAGATTTGAAAATTTTGGTGTCTCACCTGGTCGCGTGTGCTGTTCGATACTTTTGCGTGGCTCTTCTCCGTCTGCGTCGTTCTTCGCGCGAAAGCGTTCCCGAGCCTGGACCCAAACCGTTCGCCATATTGTGACTTCCGTTGACCATCGAATTTTCTCGATCTCTGCGTGACAATGATTTGTTATTTACCACCGAATTTCATAAATTTAGCATCTATTATTTGTAAAATGAAAAAAAAAAATTGAAATGACTAAGAATTGAAATGAGTATGGGTATTTTATGCGGGTAAAATCAATTTTTAATTTTCATTGATCATGTAACCAAAAAAAAAATCTTTTTTTTTCCAATTTTTTAGGTGACTCATTTTATCATGTTAAGTAAGTAACATGATAAAATGAGTGACTAACAGTGATAGCATCATCACAAGGCTTTCATTAAAATCACCCAAACAATCGTGTTGCCACTAAGAAAACAATGAAAACACGTTTTCAAAGCATTACACACCACACGTGAACATTCTTGTTTGTTTGTCAAAAAAATTACAACAAATCCTAAAGTTATTCGTTCAATCGGGAATTATTTCCGAATTACAATAAATCCTAAGATTATTCGTTCAATCAAGAATTAGAATAAATTCTGAGGTTATTCGTTCAATCAAGAATTACAATAAATTCTAAGATTATTCGTTCAATCAAGAATTACAATAAATCCTAAGGTTATTCGTTCAATCAAGAATTACAATAAATCCTAAGGTTATCCATTCAATCAATAATTACAATAAATCCTAAGGTTATTCGTTCAATCAAGAATTACAATAAATCCTAAGATTATTGATTCAATCAAGAATCACAATAAATTCTAAGATTATTCCTTCAATCAAGAATTACAATAAATCCTAAAGTTATTCGTTCAATCAAGAATTACAATAAATCCCAAGATTATTCGTTCAATCAAGAATTACAATAAATCCTAAGGTTCAATCGAATAAATTTGTCACACATTACAACGAGTACTATATTATTTCATTGATTACCTGCGTCTGGGTTGAATGCTCAAATTGCAGCAAGGCGACAAAGGCGACAATGGCAGAAGGGCTTCCCTGTCCATCATCGATCTTTCTGGAAAAAAGCCCGTAAAAATATTGCAACCATCTTACGAGTGAGAAAAAAACCCCCCGGAAGGGTTGACGCATCGCCCAAGACGAGATAATTGGTACAGTCAATATTTGTTACGATGTACGTGAGCCAGTGAGGTCGGAAAAAATATTTCACAGATGTGAGGCCATGTACTAATATTCGGGGGACGAACATCCCTCGAGATGGATCTCAGGGGATGAAACGTCGAACGTTTTCGTTTGCTCGAACAATAAAAAAATAACGAAAGCCAAGAAAAAGATGAATTTTGTTTTTTTTTCACGTTACTGTTGGTGCAAAAATGTTGTATGCATTATTAAAATAAACGTGCCACAAACTTTACGAATGTCACATGCTACAGCGACTTGTGAATTATTGAGTTGCAGGGAGTCGGTGAAAAGTTGAAAAAAAAAAAAAAAAAACACCCTCGTTCGACCAGATTTTCGGTTAAACCGACCATTCGTATGGATGGGATTCGGTTGTGGTATCTTCGATTCGTTTAATATTGCAAATATTCGAGACCGTGAACTCGAAAGCCAATGACGAATTCATTTTTATCGTCTGGTCGTCGATTTTTACGGTCGGGGTTGGATTTTATTGCGCAACTTTCGTCACCGTGGAATGAATGAATTATATGAATTGTAAATAATAAATAGACTAGCCAAATTTCACGACTTACCTTTCAACGAGCATTCCATTCGGTCCATTTGGTTCATATATATATATAAATATATATAAATATATGTATATATATATATTTATTTATTTTTTTTACAAAACGTTGGTTTTATTCGTTCTGACAATCATTTTATGACGTCACGTTTCGTTTGTGTTTAGTCATTTTATCGTCCGATTAATTAAATTTCACTTTTAATTTTAATGATGAATCCAATGAATATCAAAATTTTATCATTGCTATAAAAAAAAAATTAATCTTAAAATTATCGTTTCTCTTTTTCAAATTTTATTTTAATTATCAAATCTCGATCATTCGATCCATGAGAACAATTTTCGTGGGGCGCGTTTGTAAGATCACTTTTTTTCGGAGAACACTATGCACACGAATGCACTACAGTAAGTAGTAGCTCGTCGAGGATGAAAATTGTATCTGATAAGATTTCGATCTGTGGGAGTCGGTCCAGCCCGGAATCTGCAGCTTCCCTCGAAAACGGCGAACTCCGAGCGGGTGAAACTAAAGCTCGGTCTGCGTAGAAAAACACGCCCCGATCTCGCAGCATCCCTCACGTTGGACCAATGAAAATTCTCCGCGAAGGGTGAAAGCTACACGCCCTGTGGACCCGACGCCATTGTACAGAGATTATTGATGGGTTTTTTTTTGGTTTTTTTCGTCGGTATCGACATTGCAATAAATTTTCTTATTATTGATACTCACCTTGTGGTTAAATATATATATATATATATATATATATATATATGTAATATATACATCATGTACATTATTCGCGTGTATTAACATCGCGTGGAATACGTTCACTCGCATTATTTTGATGAGTGAATATACATTCCTTAGTGGAAAAAAAAGATAGAAACAATTGACAGATTCAAAACATATGTCCAGTTATATGTATATATATATATATATATATATATATATATATATATATATATATATACGTGGACATATGGTTGGATATGCAAACTATAGACAATCTGTATAGATACCATACGGAAATTGCATGTAATTTATTTATTTAATTTTTTTTTTTACGTGAAAAAATATTTTGTTGTCATATTTATTCATTTTTTTACGTAAAAAAAATTTGGTTTTTATATTTATTGTTTACGTGAAAAAAAAAATGAATAACATAAAATTTCCGTATGGTATCTACGTGGATTATGTATAGTTTGCATATAAAAAACATATGCCCACTTTTATATATAATCTGTCAATTTATTGTATCTTTTTTTTCACTTGGGTCGTTCAAATGTTATTGTTTATTTATTTTTTTCACGCATTTGTTCTGGCATCAGATAGGACAAGCTGTGGGAAATGATGAGAATATGTTGTATTCACGTAAAATTATCAATTGTGGTATCTGAAAATGTCAAATACGCCATTCTGTAGATTGTGTACATTGAATTCACGTTGAGGGAACATATTTAGCGAAAAATCGATTTATTTATTTATTTATTCTTTTTTTTTTTGCTTTTTCGGAAAGAACAACTATTCAAAAGTATATATTTACGGAAAATCTCAAAATTTACTGAAAATCAGGAGAATCAGGATAATTCCGCCTTCAGCATGACATTTCGTATCAAGGACAATCGTGAGCCTTGGATTCGACAGAATGGCGGACGAAAGGTGAGAGCATAAGTCCGGGAAGCTGGGTAAGCGAAAGAATGAAAAAAAAAAGAACAATTATTGCTCAGCGCTTATCAAAGCGTCACAGATGCGTCTCGGAGGAAGCACCTGATCCTCCTCGCCAGAAATCCATACTCACTCAGCTCGGTGCCCGTCTGAGCCTATGCTCCGCCCTCATCTCCCTCACTAGGCGACCATCAGACCTGTTACATACCAATTTTGTTAAGTCTCCTGTATTTTGTAAAGGAGCCTGGTCCTGAACACGAAAGTCACGGTCAATTTAGCGACGGAAAAAATATAATTTTCGGGAGGTAGATTGCCCGGAAAAATAGTTGAATTTTGAGAATTATTATCGCAAAAACTATTCGTCCGATTGAATTCAAATTGGTTTTGTTCGAAAGTACATACATTGAGGTATGTTGACGAATTTTTGTTTGATTTTACAGTGAATGGGAGCGCTGTTATTCTGGCCGGTGTAAAATAACTTTTTCAAACTCGGATCCCACTTTTTTTTAGATAACGGATTGATCGATTCCTTTAAAATTTGGACACAATATGCACGGATAGGTAATGAAGTTCGGCACGTAGGATTTTTTTCTAAACTAATTTATTTATTTTTTTATCAATCAACAATGGGAGTAAATTGAGGTTTGAAAGTGAATTTCAACTTCAATCAAGCGCCATTTTGTGAAAAAAAAAAATCCTACGTGCCGAACAGCTCAAGACGTTGCACTTTGAGAATCTTCTTGAAATTTGTTGTTTCAGACCAACCGACTGCCAGGAAAAGTGGGAACCGCAAACCGTGCCGACGACAAAGTTATTTTACGCCGGCCAGAATAACAGCGCTCTTATTCACCATACATTCAAACAAAAATTCGTCAACATACCTCAATGTATGGACTTTCGAATAAAATCAACTTGAATTCAATCGGACCAATAGTTTTCGAGATAATAATTCCGAAAATTCACCTATTTTTCCGGCAATCTACACAGATGTACCCCCTCAATAATTTGAACAATGTTACTCGGTAAGCACATAACACGTAGAATTTGAAAAATTTCAAAGGTTCATCAAGAACCGTTTGTAAAAGGCCTAATGCGCAATTTTTCACAGCTTCGAAGCAGCTTTGGGCATCCACTCGATGAAGATGTATTTCAAATACTTTTTCGAACAAATAACCATGATCAATTATCATGCAAGAGCCAATGCTTTCACATTTCCGTATAATAATTATGACCAATCAACGTAAATCATTATTTTACAATGAATATAAATATTGAATAAACACATCAATAAAATTCATTATCCATTTGGTAAAAAAAGTATTTAAAATACATTTTCATCGAATGAATGCTCTGCTCCGGAGTGCCGAGAACATAAAAACGGAATCTAGCAACAATAAAAATGTTCAGCTTTCTAAAAATTACTTCAAACACAAAAATCATACGACGTGTTACTCGGTCGCACACTTGTAGGATCATTCTTGTGGTTAATCATTCGCATCGACTTATCAAACCCTCGTTTAATCGGCGTTGTCGAGTAAAAATGGTCGTCACCGAAGCTCACCGAAGCCAGGCACGTGTTCGGCACGTGCAGACTGATGATATTTCAACGACCGCCGGACAAACATTGACTCGTGATGTGTCACAGTGGATAATTATGATGTGAAAAGCACACGTGTAACTCGTGGATCACACTTGGGCATCATCCCATGAGCGGAACGAACGAGTTGGTTGAATGGGTTTGCGGTAAAATTGTCATGGGATGGTGTTCACACCTCGTTAGCCGTACCCACACCAACCCTCCTCGTCGGGTTGCCAATACCACTCGACGCTGGCAACCCGATGACGACCCCCAACCAGCCCCCCTTCGCTCTTACGAAGCATTGTGCTCCTGGGATTTTCAATTTTAAAATAATCGTCGGTACGCCTCAAGATGCGACGACACTTCGATGATTAAAATATGCTGACGGGTTTGACAGCAGGACAATGTTGAAGAATGGAAAAATTGTAACGACAACAAAAATATTGAGGACTTTTGGCACGTATTGTTGTACGTTGTGTTGGGTTGTTGATTGAAATTACATTCGGTTGTAATGAACGACAGGTTCTTTTTTTGTATTGAAAATTATTGCGAAGCCATCCTGGAAGCAGAAATGGACATCTCCTGATATTTATATGAAAGAAAAATATTTAATTTAATTCAAGGGACTGGAGCTCAAATTTTTACCTTACATTTTAATCTATTTCACCTTGTGTCCGAATTGAAAGTTGAAGTGAGATTGAAATATTTTTTTTCACCTTCGTTTCAACCCCCAATGTGGTGTCGACAATGTTTTTTTTCACCTTCGTTTTATCATTTCGAGTTTTGGGGTGAAATTTTTATATTTGGTTATTTCGAAGTTGAATGATGGAAAATAACTGCAGGTTTTTTTAGGGTGTAATAAAATTGAAACGCGCATAAGAATTCGAAAATTTGACTTCTAAACGTGGTTCTTTACCCTCCAGTTTTTTATTACTCATATTTTACGGTTTATTCAAAACCCAAATAAATTCAACGAAATTATGAAACTGTTTCTGGTTTACTTTTCGCATGACATTCATCACACCAATCTTTATCATTTTTCCTGAATAACCTTTTTTTACAAATATTGAACAATCGAATTCGAAATGAAATGAATAAATAGTTGACCGAACATTTTGGAGACACTGACATGAGCTACTAAAATGCATTGCGAAAGAAAAAAAGAAAGGGCCTCGAAATTTTCACCTTCATTTCAACCCATTGCACCCTGCGTCCAAATTGGAAGTTGAAGTGAGTCTAAAATATTACCTTCGAAGGTGGAAAAAAAAGTCGACACCACTTTGGGGTTGAAAACGAAGGTTTGAAAAAATATTTCAATCCTCACTTCAACTTCCAATTTGGACGCAGGGTGAAATGGGTTGAAATGTAAGGGTGAAAGTTTTGCCTTGGGTAGTGTCCTGCAGTTATTTCGTTTGGTATAGGTGGCAGCACTGAATAGACGTTGAGAAAATCGATTTCTCAGCGAGCTCTGTAGATTCGACGAACTCTGTCCTATCCACGTGAACTTGAAGAGGTCCGTACCAGCTGTAGCCTTTGTTGGAAAGCTCATGATCGACGGAGTTACTTCGGAACTTACTCTGCGCGCCCCAAACAAATTTTCGCAGCTAGTTGTTTCTTTCCTCTTTCACGCAGTCGCCATCTTCGTCGTCGCCGAATCCAATTGATCGTCGATTTCGCCAATTAGAAGTGGGTCTCCTCGTCGTCGAGCCCATTCCGACACTTCGACCTTTTACCCGTGACCTTTGATCTTGAACAACGAACTTGAGTGCCAGAAAGAAAGACTGCGAAGTACACGAGGGCGTCATTTTGTGGGCTCGTCTGTGTGCTCGTCTGATCACAGCGACCCTCCTCTGGTTCGAAAATAGCTGGCTGTCGCTTTCACGATGTATCTCCTGGTCAACTATTGGCCGCTTGTTTACGCGGAATACGAACTTGAGCTCGTAGAACATTTTTGTGTCGAATATAATAATATATCTGGGAATTTGATTTATGGCAAATTTGAAATCGTGTGGAAACACAGACACGTGTCAGCCAAGTACATACGTTGACGTGCGTTAATTCTAACGCTGTACCTATTGACGTTTTTTGCACAACTTAAGTGCATCGTCGTGTCGAATCTACCCAAACATTTGGAAAAATGGAGAATGGCGTTTTGAAAAAAACTGGGAAAATTCGTGAATGAAGCTCTGGGTGTCTACTTTGGGATTTGAATTTTAAACATAAAATGATACGGAATTTATACGTTAAAATGAAATATCAAAAAGAAACGACAAGCAAATGGACTCCTGGAAAATGAAGGAGCTTTGAAATTTTTTACTGATGAATCCAATCGACACCACGATACACTGATATACGCGAGTAATTTCAAAAAATGTTCTATACATTTTTTTATTTCATTAGAGTGAACTTTTAGAAATATTCTAAGCTTTACGAAATTGAAAAAAAATCCGAAAACTGTGTGGAGCGTAAAGAAGCCCGTTTTTCCAATATTCACTTTTTTGAACCTTGTGATATCCTCTAACTTTATAACGAAGGTTTCAGTCCGCTCTGAAATTTTCACAACATATTTTTAGTATTATCACCTATCGTGTGAACCACAGAAACAAAAATTATAATAATTTCATTATCCAATGCTAAGATAACGCGTGAAAAAATAAACATTTTCTACATAAACTTCGACCTGTTATCCGAGCTGAGAAGAATTTGGCAACATCTCAAAATTTGCCAGGCGTAATCTCTACAATGTTCAATCTATAATTCGAGTTTCAAAACTTACGAATCTTCATTTTTTTTCAAACTGAATGAATCTTCATCTATTGAGTTATGAAAAAATTAAATTTTGTTTTCGCATGGAATAATCCGGCGCAAGTTGACGATCGCAGAAGTTGACACCAGCGCCCTCTGCGAAGGTTTGTACGGGGTGCTTCCGAAAAGATATTTTTATTCGAATCTTTCGTTGGAATTCACTGTGAGCTGCAAAAGGGCGGAAGGACGGCAGAGAGCGAGGCAGGGAGGGAAAGGGGAGACGCACGCTGCTGGCTGCCATTATTTTTGGCAAGTTGCTGAGCTCGTACGACGACATTATAGTCTGGCTGGTTGCTGGCAAACGCACAATCGTTGAGCCCGCCGCGGGAAACCTTCAAGAATTTCACGGGAGCAGCTGGCGATCGTGTATTTCTCGGGGCTAGACGGTTTTTCACGGCCTCCGTGAAAGTCTCGCCCTCGCATCGCCGCTTTTGCTGCTCATTTCGTTTTTCCCTGACGGAATTATATCGCACACACACACACACACATGAAGCTGTACGAACTGCCAAGAACATTTATGTATCATTAGGGTGGTTCTTGTTTCTCCTAAAAAGAAAAAAAAGTATCGCCACCTTCAAAATAATTCTGGACCATGATAAAAGAATTTTCATATTTTTTTACGATTTTTAAATTCACCCTCTGCATTGCCTGAATTAATTTGAAAGTTTTTCAAATAATTTATTTTATGATTTCGGAGGTTTAATATGCAAAAACAGTGGGGAACAAACAAAAATCGGAAGAAAATTTGTCTTATAAAAAACTGTACCGCAAAAATACCAAAAAAAGGTTGGCAGCAATCCGGCGAACATAACCTGAAAAAATAAAAATGAAAATTACTTTTATTTTTATTTTTCTAGGTTGTGTTTGCCAGGTAGCTGCCAACATTTTTTCGTGTTTTTGTGGTATAATTTTTTACAATATATATATTTTTTTTAGATTTCTTTTCCCGAGCTTTTTCGTAAAAAATTTTTTTTTTAAATTTGAAAAGTTTCAAATGAATACAGGCAATGCAGAGGGTAAATTTAAAAACTGGAAAAAAATATGAAAATTTCTGTTTCATGGTCTAGAATCATTTGGAAGGAAGGTAACGATACTTTTTTTTTTAGAACCACACTAATGTATATATATATATATGTATACCAAAGTGGACTTTATAAAGGTCATTTTTCTATTTTTATGCGTGCACCCCTCAGATAGGTTTCGAATATTTTTTTTAAAGTGTTTGCGAAATCCCGCTTAAATATCTCAATATTAACACGTGCCTTCCGAATTTTGATTTTTCACATTTAAATAATGTTGAAGGTTTATTGAGTTAAAGTTAATTCGTGAAAGCTAAAATATCATCTTTCTGATAGAGAAGGGAAACATTTTGACCAATTGATTTCTTCCTTTGATATTTTAGCTATAACAAATTAAACAAAACTGAAGAAGTGTTCGACATTGATTAAATGCAAAGAATTAAATTTTTTAAGGCACGTGTTAATATTGAGATAGGTCGGGAGGAACTTGGCGAATATTTGTTTTCAATTATTTAAAATATATCTAAGGGCTGCATACATTTAAATTCGATAATGACACTTATAAGGACCACTCTAATGTATACATACGTGAAAGTACACATATAGTGTCTGAGACTCGGAGATTTCAGATATCTCGGGTGAGGGGATGCGTTGTGGGTATTTTCGTCGCTAGAACTTGAAGAGAAGAACAAACCCACAGACTGCTCCACGCAATGTTATAATTCAATAAATCCTCGAAATTCTGCTTTTGTCACTTACAATGATCATTATTACACTTATAGACCTGAGGAATTTGAAGTGGATGAAAGATTGAGATAAACCCACTTCTTTTTTGTAGTCTCAGCTGTCACAATGTAAAACCGTTAACTTCACTACCTGCAACAATTTCTCCAAAAAAACACAGATACAACTATTTAATGAACATCGTATTTTCGATACGAAATAATTTTTTTTTAAATATATAAAATAAAAATAAAATTGCGTAAGTTCAGCATTATTTGTAAATTTCAATTTAAGCATAAATTAGCCTATTTTTCCTAAAGCGAAACTATTCAGCAATATTATAAACTTAAATTTAATAAGTTGAAATATTATAAAACTTAACAAAGATCAGTCAAACTTTTTCGAATATTTTAACGGTTTTAGTTTTGACATTTTTAATCGTTCGACTTTTTTAATCGAAAAATTATAGCACGATATAAACTCGCTAGAGTTTTGGTATCAAAACATAACGTAACGCTAAACAATGTTTACATTTTTTTTTTGTGCAAGTTTCATTATTCGTTATTGTTCGAAAAATCGACCTTTTGCCGCACGAATTAAAAAAGTTTTGGCGAAATTTCAAGCAATTAAATCGCGACGGTTTCGAATGAAACAGCTGGTTCACAGTCAAAGTACGAAAAGCGAAATACCCAAGGTCGGTATCGTCCGGAACGAGCTTGAGCGATCTTCGTCTCCGAACAACGCGCTATATTCTGCCATATGACAGAAGACCCAACGTGACAGACACACGACGATCGTATGTCTCTTGTTTATTCACGAGTGTGTTAATACAAGCTAGACCATTCGTATGTATGATCTACCTAAGCAAACGTACAAGCACAGCCAAGGCTGCCAAGTGTAAACACAGATTTTACTTTTTCTTTGTTTTTTTTTTTCAATATTTTTTTTATAGGCATGATCGCAATTGTCGGTCGAAAGAATTTTGACAGACACGAAATTGGTCTGAAAGCTTGAAGTTTTTGAGTTGCTTTTTTATCACGTTTCGCTTGCCAAATTTAGGGCCTGTTCAGATTTATTTCATATTTTTTAGTATATATGTATGTATGATTTTATATTAATTGGACAAAAAGATTGAAGTTAATGCTTCGTACTAAATATTTTATGAGAATAAAAATTTATTTATTTTCATGAAATATTGCAATATGGAGTAAAAATAATAATATACAATGATGATATAGAATTCACAACAATTTCTCAATTTATAAGTTTCCTAATGAATTTTAAAAAACTGTTCATACATCATTTTACAAAATAGATTTTCTTTATTCGATGTAAAAAATCGAAGAAAAAAAAACAAATGATTGCACAATTGATATAAAATGATACACATAAACCAGAAAATGGAAAATAAATATAAATCCCTAAATTTAGTGGGCGAAACGTAATTAAAAAAAATATATTATTGATAAAAATAAATTAGATGGCTATGGACGTCCTTCGCCAAAGCTACCAGAACAAAAAAAAACACAAACTAAAATCCTGAACATTTTTTTACGTTCAGGATTTTGGCTGCCAGCTGTCTTGCTATCTCAAGACACAAAACACAAAACCGATAACGATATTAATAAATTTAATTTGTCGTTTCGGAACCAAGCTACATTTTTTTTTTCGTCATGCCTTTTTTTTCGGTCAGTTTGAAAGCGGCGACCGCAAAATTATTGAGTCTTCGCCAGTGAACACCTCTAGCTTTCTGCGAGTAACTAATATCTGTTTACACGAAAAAAAAAAACGTTTGTTTACAGTTTTAGCAGTCCGGGCATAACGAACCATCGGCGCGTCGTGTCGCTCGGCTAGTCCGCGTTCTCTCAGCAGTCACGTGACGCAAATTTATTGTGAAGCCAAGTAACTCAGCTACGAAAAAAAAAAAAAAAACGTGGAAAACCATTTTGAAGCGCGCTGCACGCGATATCGTTCAGTCACGAATCTATCTCGGCCTTTTTTTCACATCAACAGCAACTTCAAAAACCCGCAAACGGACACCACATTCATTTTAGTTGTATAATTTGGTTTTGTCGGCAGTCATGTTCATCAAGATTAAGCAGACATGTCTATTTGAACCCTTTTTAGAGTTTTTGAATACTTAATTCGATTTTAAGGAAATACTTTTTAATAGTTCTTCGTTCCAAAAATACAGAAAGAAAAATCAAATTTCCGCTGGATATGTCCTCTTAATGCAAAAAAAAAACTTACACAATGCATTAATTGTTTCCTTGAACTCCAATTCAACCAAAATCGAGTCGAGGTAAGAATCAAAGTTTTTAGAAAACTAAATCTCCTCGTCGAAGTCGAGGATAAAATTCGTTTGAAACCGCATGAACAGCCTCTAGTTGGGAGTAAAAAAGAAAACCGATATGTCCCCAACCGGAAGAATTGTTTTTTATATCCATAACTTCCAGTAAATCATGTTCGACTCTCGTTGCAGACAGTTGTATCGTTTCGGAGGTGTGTCAGTATCGCTAAGATAAATACTCGGTAACGAAAAAAACACACAAGTCCCGCTGTTGAAGTTCTAATAAACTAAAAAGGCTCTAACAACCTGACACAGTTGGTAGACGGCTGCGACTGAGGTTCGCCTTAATTAGCATGACGACTCTCCCTGCTCGCCGAGCTTCTCGGTTCGGGCAACCACCTAAATCCTCTGTCGTTTCCCCGTCGAAGCTGAAACCAAGTCTCGAGAGACACAATTCGGAAATGAAGTTTTGCAATGAAATCGAATGAAACGAATCCATCGTTGGTTTCAGGTCAACAACGTTGAGAGGACCGAGTCACCTAAAAAATTGGAATTTCTTTTATTCGGGACAAGATCGATCCAAATTGAGAATCGATTTTGATCTTATGAAATACCTATACTCAGCTATCATTTCAAATTTTTTCATAGGTGTATGAAGCTTCTGAACGCTGTAAGACTCATCACAAAATTGTTCACTTGTCGTAGCTTTTGGACCATACGACTCAACAGATTTTCAATTCTGACGTGTCATTTTCTTCGTAACAGACCTCATTCTCAGATGAGTGTGGGGATTTTTTTTTCTACGCTCTCTGGACATTGTGGCAACCTATAACGTGAATGAAAAACAAGTTTTCTGTAATTTTTTGGATAAACAGTTGAATAATAGGTTACCATAAATTCATTTCACCTCGTATCCCAAATTCCCACACTCATCCAAGAATGCAGTCTGTTACGAACAAAATGAGACGTCAGAATTGAAAATCCGTTGAGTCGTATGGTCCAAAAGCTGCGACAAGTGAAAAATGTTGTGATAAATCCTCCAGCGTTCAGATGCTTCATACCGCTATAAAAAATATTCAAATAATAGCTAAGTATATATATTTCATAAGAGTAAAATCATTTTTTAATTTGGATTGATCGTGTCGAGAAAGAAAAAAAAAATACCCAATTTTTTAGATGACTCAGCTCCCTCAATTGACGCTGCCTTCGTTAAAAAAATCTGTAGCAGAATATTTAAAATTTTGGAAAAATCCAAACTGCAAAATTCAAGAATTTAGCGACTTCATCCTTCCAGTCGAGTTTTATTATTTATTTTTTTCGACAACTCTATGAACAAATATCGTTTGTAAAAAAGGAAAAAAGACACGATATAAAATTGTTATAAAATTGGCGACTTATGTAACAATGAAGTGTGGCCGGGGATTATCTCATAGGGGTTTAACTCACGCCTATGACACGTACTTGAACATATATTTATTTTTTTTCACGTACTACATATTGTTCAATAATTCGTAACACGTGCAACGTGTATGCTGACGTATCCGCAGGTGACGCTGTTTCGCCTACGTAGCTAAAACCCGAAAATACATTTTCGACCGAGTAATCAACGCGTGTGTCTACCGTGTGTATTCGTTCGAAGCTGCTGTTAGTTACGCAACTATCCCACGGGCAACGACGTCCTCGGATTGTAAGCAGCTTATAAAAAAAGTGTTAAGTTTCGCCAAGAGCAACTTTTTCTAAATATAGTTACCCATACGGTTAACACACAACCACGCGGCTCTACGACTCTTCGTCCAACATTTTTTTGAGAAATTCGACGACAATTTGGACAATCGAGGACAAACTTGATTGACCATGAAATAATTTGGATCGAAATATTTTTTTGGACATTCGTGACCGATTGTTTCAATCGATTCGACGATGTTGTTTTGACCCGTTGAGGATCACAACCTAAAAAATAAAGAAACATCATTTTTATTTCAATTTTTCAAGGTTATTTTTGGACAATAGCTGCCAACATTTTTTCGTAATTTTGTAATATAGTTTGAAACTTTTAAATGAATTCAGGCAATGCAGAGGGTGAATTTAAAGGTGAAATTAAAGAATAAAAATGAATTTTCATTTTTTTTTCCGAATAAAAGCCTTTCTTTGTGAATAAGCCGAAGAATCCTCATATTCTGAAAATATGAAGATTCATTTTTTTCGATTATTTCAAAAACTTTGAGAAAAAGGAAAAAACCTTATTGAATCTTTTTAGTAGAGAATTCAATTTTCTACAAAAAAGGTTATTTGCATTATCATCGTATCTCACATAGTTTCCGAGTTATCATGAAATTTATCAAAGCTTTTAAAAAACAAGCCATTTAACTTGTCGATTCCCCGCCGAATTCAATCACTGGAAAATGTTTTAAATTTGCATCGAAGACCTACCTATCCTAAGTGAAAAATGTGCGAAGTTCCGGATTTTTCGGTGCAATACTGCGGAAGGAAAAAAAATATAAACTATCAGGTGCCAAAAATCCTGTGTTAATCAAATGGCGAAATTCGAGGGCTTTGGGGAGGTACTTAGAATTGGTCTACGAGGCTGGGCCTTCGGTTACTTTAAAATTTATTTATTTCGAGACATTAAAGCCGATGGGAGAGACGAAAAAATGTTTGACCACAAATAAGGACCACCCTAATATATGTATATATGTACATATCAGTGTACAGGTGTCGTTGGCGCACGACGAGTACACCGAGTAACGATCGTACAAAGCGACGGTGTTACAGTTCCGCTTAGCAACGAGAAACGGAAGAGAGGACCACCGGGAGAAGAAAAAAAAATCGACTGCGATGTGGCACCGTTGGGATGCGATTGAATTTTGTTCGGCGCCACTGTCGCAATAGTCAAGTGGCCACAGCCTCGCAATGGGCAAGAACGGATGTTGAAATCTCACGTCATCGTACTCGGCGCAAAAAAATCCACGCTGATGCGTCGATTGAAATTTCGGCTTATCGGTTTAGCACCTACAATCTAATCTCGAGCTGTACAAACCCGCGAGAGTTTTGATTTTTGACGCAATATCGATGAAAAAATTTAATGCACCGATATCACGATAATTTTGTGGATCGATAAAAGTCACACATGCGACTTTTTTTTCGCGCTTATCTGTGAACAGATTGTGAATCAGTTTGTACCAAGTGCTTTAAAGAATTTTCATTTATTCAAAAATATCACAGAGTGATTGAAACAAATTTTTGGGGGTATTGAAGAGGCTGAGTCATCTGAAAAATTGGACATTTTTTTTGTTGTGATATGATCAATCCAATTTTAATTTATATTGATATTTAGCAAAGATGTGAATTTTTTAAATCAAACTTAATTTTTCGTTGATTTTTTTTTCTGATTGAAAATACAAAATTGCAGCAGAATGAATTTTTTTATGGATGACTAAAATAAGTCTTTTTTTTCAGCTGGGAGTTAAAAATCTATTGGAATATAAAATAGAATTCCTGATAAGTGCTTCAGAATTTTCAAAAAAATTTTTGAATGCAATTCGCATAATTTAAAGAAAACATTTTAATTAAAAAGACATTGTACAGACGGATGAGTTAATGTAAAATGAAATAATTCACGAAGCTCATGCTCGAATGAATCGAGTTGTAGCAATAGGAGCGATTCAGCCGTGAGTATTGTAAACATCAACCGCAAATGACCCAGAATAGCTCTGAGCAACATGGATTTCAAGTTTCACAATCAATTTAAACGTCTCGACAGTGACTAATTGATCACTGAATCAATTACCCAATCGTTTAGCCACGAAAAAAAAATGTGGCCAATCTTATTTGGAAATGTAATGAAAGTTTTTTTGTTTCAATTCCACGGTGAAATCCTGAAGGTTGTTGAAATGAAAAAGTTGATTAGGTCCCCTTGAGTCATGCACAACGATTTCTCTTCGATGTACTATCGATTTCTCGGCAAACCAAGTAGACAACGAGTTGTTATATATTATCTTCTTATCCATTTTCTATTATATTTTATGTTTAGTAATTATATATATTAGACTGTGTAAAAAAACGATTTATTTTTTTTTCTCGCCTCCCGAGGTCGTTAAAATGGGTGGGAGGCCTAGAAAAAAATCCTCCCGAAGAGCACACTCAAAAATGATTTTTTTTAAAGGTTCGCAAGGGGGGGAATCCCCCTTTCCCGTTTAAATAACATGGAAAAAATAAACTTTTCGCTTCGTTTAATGCGTGAGCCAATAAAAACTATCAGAAACTGAATTCGCCGGATACCATTCTCCAGAGAATCGAATTTCCTTCAAAAAGTATCAAAGCCCCGAGTCAAAAAATGTAATATCTTCAAGACTCACAGACATTTAAAACCGATTCTCGACGAAAATTCGTCTTCAAACGAGTTTCACAGCTAAACTCTTCGTTCTACAAGAAAAATCCCCGAACACATTTCTAGAGCCAATTGAATTCTCCACAAAAAAGGTCTCTAGTAAAAATAGCCTTAATCAAATAATTCATAATTCACAGCTCCTGGAAGTTAATTTCATGATATAAAAAAATTATTTTCAACCTCTTCAGTCCTCATAATTACCTTCAAACACTGAAAAAAATCAGTTTTTTACAGTGGGATTTTTTTTTCAGGTCTGCCACCAACTTTCAAAACCTGGGGAGTCAAGAAAAAATAAACACATTGTTTATTTTTCAAATAATCTAATAATAATAACAATAACAGCGATAATGAAGACTACGATAAATCGTCCTTCAACCCAATTAATCCAATTGCCCTGAGTACGGAACGTCCTTGACGAGTACAGCTGGGTTACGTTCATTCAGGCCGAACGCTTATACATGGGTCTATTTATACACATATATAGATGCATTAACGTTGCAATGCAAAAGATAGAGACACGCAGGTAGATGGTAGATGTGGGTTCGGTATTGATCGGGAGAACGGAGGGGTTCCCGAGTCGACCTTTAACCGTCCGTCCCGCGCACCTCGTCGCGGGGTTGCACCGCCGCGCGAGGCTCGACCTCAGCCCCCGCGAAGCGGCGCGTGGCCGAGGGTGGATCGGGAAAACTGGCTGACGCGGAACTGGCAAACCGGAAAGGACCGAAGCGCCACGGGACGGGCAAGTCTACCGTGACGGTGGTACGGATGGTCGGGAGAGTATTCCAACACGACCTAGAACAACGTGACCGGCGCACAGCTGATCTCGTCACCACCAATGAGCCCCCCCCCTCTCGCCCCCACCCCTCACCCCCGCCTGTAGCCCGGTTGATTTTATGGGGAAGGTGGAAGTCTGCCCTCGGGCAGTCCTACTTTTCCCAGTTCTGATTTTTCCAGTTCTACTTTTCCCGGTTCTGGTTTTTCCAGTTCTACTTCTGCCGGTTCTGGTTTTTCCAGTTCTACTGTTCCCGGTTCTACTTTTCCCAGTTCTACTATTTCCAGTTCTACTTTTTTCCAGTTCTATTATTCCCAGTTCTATACTTTTGTCAGTTCTATACTTTTGTCGGTTCTATACTTTTGTCAGTTCTATACTTTTGTCGGTTCTATACTTTTGTCAGTTCTATACTTTTTTCGGTTCTATACTTTTGTCAGTTCTATACTTTTGTCGGTTCTATACTTTTGTCAGTTTTGTACTTTTGCCAGTTTCATGATTTTGTCAATTCTGTACTTCTCCCAATTCAACTCGTCGTATAAGAGTGTGAAAAGTAGGAGTGAAAAGAGTAGAACTGGGAAAAGTAGAACTGCCCGAAGGCAGACTGCCACCATGAGTATTTATATAAAATACCATGAGTATTTCATAAGGGTAAAATCGATTTGAAATTTAGATCGAAGATGTCACGAGGAACAAAAACCAATTTTTTTGGTGACTCGCCCCCCTTAAACAGTTCCAGACTTTGAGGGGGGAGTTAATTGCCTTATGTGATTAAAATCCACACAAAAATGATACAATAAAATAATTTATACATTTTATTTCCGAATTATTAGTTTAACGAAATGGTACACAATACATTATACCGAATCCCACCCCCCTTCACTTTCACAGATGCCAAACTACCTTCAATGTATTCCTGAAGAAAATTGTAATCGATTTTGTGTTTATATTTTAGCAACAGTAGGTAGAGTTAACCTTCGTTTGGAGATTGATAATTATAAATCGATACTTGATTATAATCTAGCGACATGATGGTGACCAATCAAACTTTCTAACCCTCTTTAAACAATCAATTTCACTAAAAAATGTTATTCTCATGTGTACCTTATTTTTCGGTACTCTGAAACGTACTTGAAAATCTCAATTAAATCGGTGGAGTATCAAATTGCGTGACATGAACTCGTCAGAAATATCATTGTTAAACATTTTTTCAATCTTCCACTGGAACGTTTATTTTTTGTTTCCAAATTATTTTCAATAATGAAAAAAAAAAAAACATAACAAAGCATAACGTTACCGCGTCCTATAAACATTAGTAATGTTTTGCATTAGTGTTCTCCGCAACAAAAGCTCAGTCTTATAAAAATCGGAATAGCTGTCCAGTTTCTAAAAAAAAAAAAACAAATTGAAATTGAAAATTAAAAAAAAAAGTTTTTAAAAATGTTCCCAAGATGATTTTCTCACTTTGCCCTTCCGATTCTTCAACCAAACGACAAAATCAACAATCTCCCAATGAAAAAAACTTGAGAAAACAGTAAAAATCGTGATGCACTGCATAATTTAACGAATATTCAATTGTTTTCTTCCAACAATTAAAAAAAAAAAAATTTCAGGCAAGAATCACAGATAGAAGCGATTATTGAATAGAAAAAAAGGTAGAGAGGGTTTTGTGACCAAGGACATCGTGGTGGTCCTCGGATTGTGCGACCATTGCGACAAGCCGAATAAGGGATCTCGGAGAAGGGATGCGGCGGCATCGGGGCTCGCGGAGGGGAAGGACGGCCGCGCATAGAACTAGCTCGCGCCCGCGAGAGAGAGAGAGACAGAGACAGATATAGATACACAGCGACGGAGAAGGAGAACAGCCAGAGAGCGCCACGGCAGATATAGCAAGGAGGCCCGAGTGCACAAGCGGAGCACAGCGTAGACCCGGAGACCCCAGTCCGCGCCACTTCGTTCCCGACTCACGTATCCGTTTGACGTGCGCTGATCAACGCTCTCTCTATCTCTCTCTGCCCACATCTCTTCGTCGTTCAACCCTTGTCAGTGTTCAACAGAGGTGAGTCTTCAAACAATCATTCCCAAAATCGTTGCTCAACATCTTCGAATTCTTAAACAACAAAAAAAAGAACACAAAGAAAATAAATGTACATTAAATTCATTACCTCCCCCAAAAATGCCGATGGCACATCGCGACACTCTCTAGCCCCTCTTTTTTTTTTCTTTCCAACCTCAAAGCAATAATCAGAGACGCGTTTTGTCAAAGCTGCTAACGAAAAATATTTCAACGACAAATTTTCTCAACCACAATGTCAAAAAAAAAGCGATAAAAACGACGCATTTTTTCAAAATCCAATCGCAGATTCATTGGAATCGAAAAAAAAACAAAATGGCGTCGTGTTCGTCGTCTCAGTCGTCGATGTTTGTTGCGGGAACGTGAATTTAGAAAAAAAACAAAGAAAAATTTGATCAATTTCCAACTTTTTTCTTCGACGATGAAGATTTTGTGTTTCGTTACATTGTCGGATCTTGTTTTTTCTCTTTCTTTCTTTTTTTTGTTTCTTATCTCGAGCGATCGATCGATCAGTGACTGACAATCAATATTTCGTTTATGGATTTATGATTACGTGAAAGTCGGAACAGTCCATTCGCGGTTTACGTGGCGAGTCCTCATCGGATCGATGCGGTGCGACGAAACGTAAACCGAAGCAAAAAAAAACCAAATACAAAAAAAAAACACAAAATAAATAATAATTTAGTTCGACGAAATCGAGAGACCTACGTCATCCTGAATAATGTGTCTCTTGGAAGTCTGTTGGACGTTGGAGATAGTGTTTGTTCGGTGAAACCCGTACAGACCGTTGAGAGGGGGGGAGGGGGTCGGAGGGGCGGAAGGGGGGGGGGGCAAGAATATCGGTTACAAACGTCGAGGTATGGCGTTGTGTAACGCGAGGGGGGTTGGTTAACTTGAATCGAGGCGTCTAACAAAGCTCGTGTTTCGCACTGCCCCCCCCCCTCTCCCCCTGCCCCCTCAATCCTCGGCGACCCCCTCCCTCCCCCCCTCGACGAGCTCTACCGTGATACAAACGAACGCGGTTGCTAACGCGTTTTTTTTTCTCTTTCTTTTTTTTTTTTTTCGTACGACGAACAGAGCGTCGTGTCCCACCCTTAGATTTCCAAGGAATTGTTTACGATGGGGCTGCCGAGGCTGTGGCCCGCGCGTCCTTGGATCTCCCCTCGACCAACGATTTCTTCGCTAGCGACTCATTTGTCCGTTACAGCATTATTATTTTTATTTTTTTTCTTCATTTTTTTCTATTGCTGTTGCTTCCCCGCGTCGGAGCTTACAGCGACGGACGCTGGACAAAATCCAAGGTCACGTCCTAACCTCAAAACTCGGCCCGGAATACGTTGGATGAGATGCAAATCGCTTCTGGATTGAAAAATTGTTTTCTCTCGGGGGTTTTTGTCTTTATTTTTCTGTTGTTCAGGGTGGGAGCGAATTATTTGGAAAAGGGTTGAACTACCAACCGGAGAGATTCCTTACGCTTTTGGTGCGCATGCGCCAACCTGGCCCATTCATCCGCAGAATAATTATGACGGAAATGGAAGGATTGCACTTTAACGTGAAATAACCTTTTTTTTTGTCATTTACAACTTTTTGTGCGAGGAATATCGTTTTTCTTTTTGTTTTTGCTTTTTTGATACTCGGAAATGTTGAATCGACCAATGACAAACTGTTTGAGATAAGTGAAACGGTGATGACAAGTGAAATTATTTTGTGAAACAACGACGGCCATTTTATTTTATTTTATTTTATTTTATTTTTTTGTTTTTTTTTCGTACAATGTAACTAAACTTGGTTGTCCAGAATAATATGTAATTTAGAAAAAAAAAATGTCGTAACCTCTTCTCGTGTTCGTCCATCGATACAGAAATTACTTGTGCTTCGAAAAAAGCTTTGTCCGTAGATCTGTCGCGGAAATTACGTATGGCGATGTGAGGAGGGGGGGGGGGGAGAGAGAAGCGAGACGAGTCGAATTAGCTTTGTCAAAAGTATTGATGGATTGCAATGGTGAACTAGAGCTTGTGGGTTCGACAACGATCGGTGGGTGCAGCCCGATTACCGGCTGATATTACGTATTACATACAAACGCTCTGTAGTACAACGGCCGTTCGGGAGGATGCTACCTCACCCATCCATCCAGGGGTTCTCAAATACGCCGTTAGTTTCCTGTCCCCCCAAAGGCCATCTTTTCGCAGAACTTGAACCTTTCTAGTGAATCTGGATAAATTTCACCCCAGCGATTTTTTAACCTAAAATACGTCGCTTTAACCTCAATATAATTGAGTATCTCAAAAATTGAAGAAAAAAAGTTATAGCAATTTTAATAAAAAATGTTGGTTGTTTTATTTATTTATTTATTTATTTATTTTTAAAGATTTTTTTTAGCATATTAGAAGATTACATTTTGGCTCTTATAGAAATTTGTACTTTTACCAAAAGGTTATTGAAATATGCTTCGAATTTCTCTTGAGAATCATTTTTTTTTTCAATTGCGATATTTTTTATTGCATCATTTTATGATGGAAATAGTTGGATGTTCGAATTTGTCGAATATCAGTGATTCCTAAAAATTTGAATACGTCGGAACAGTCAAACGAGGGTAAAAAAAAGGTCGAAATTACATTGAGTGCAATAGGTTGAAATTTGAGGTAGTACCCTCCGTAAGAGGGTTCCTCGTCAGATTTTCATGAAACTTGGCATACTTATAGGTATTGATAAGAAAAAAGTTCAGTTAAATTTTTATGGCTTTCCGGAGCACGAGAAAAAATATATCGACACTTTTATTTTCACACGTTTAACATGGAGCCTTATGGAGAATCACGCTCAATTCGATATAATACAAAAAGTCCTCGTCAGATTTGAATGAAAACACTTGTGCTGCAAGTTGAATATTCGGACAACATTTTGGGCACTTGACAGTAGAGATCAGGAGACTGTGATGATAATAATAAGCAAATAAACATCGGGAAAATGCAGTTTATATGAGGAGTTGGTCGTGATCCAGTAGACATGGCAACGTTGCGCGTTTGTTTCCCATCTTCTCTCCTTCTCTCACTAATCGACATCATAACACGCGACGTTGTCACATCAAAGTACTACGTACCTCAATCAGGAGATGGTATATCTTAGGCTTGCTTTGACTCTTACAGTTTACACCTTAAGGTGAAAATTTCGACTCGGGAATCCTCATGAATAGAATATCAAGGTTCTGCATCATCGTAACAAAAAAAAAATATTTCTAATAAAAAATGCAGGGTGAGATTAATACGGTTGGGGGATGATTCCCGTTTTGCATGTTTCAACGAGTTCTCTCGTTGAATTATGAATCGTCGAGCTTCGTCGGACACTCGATCGAGCATAGCCGTAAAAAAAAGTAAAATTTTCGACAATGCTCGGGTCACAGACAGCACAGAGACGTTTTACGCTCGTATACTGTGACCGGAGATTAGTCCGAGGTTCGAGAATGCGCATGCGCTCGCATTATGCGTACGGTAATACAAAACGGAAATTGATAGTTGACGGTCCTCGACGCTCGGCTCCGTCAAGCTCTCCGAGCCGCTTGGGAAAGGGAAACAGTTTTCCCTTTCCCAACCTCACAATCCCACTCGGACACTAATCTTTCATATCACACAATCACACTACCCGTGTATAATGTTTGTATGATACACACCCTGATTGCCCCACTCCTCCGCAGGCCCAAATTCTATCGCTGTGCCTTCTCGGTAGTCCGGTGTCGTATTGCCCATCGGTCCTCCTATTGTTCTCGAACAATTTACGTAGTACGAGCACGTACTTGATTATTGGATACTTTTCTGATAATTTGTACTATGTATATCGCTTGGAGCAGCCTGTATATAAATATTATATCGAATTAACTGACGATTGACATTGAAATGAATGAATTTAGAAGCCGGAAGACTTGGAATTGGATGTTACGAAAAATACTCCAGGATAACTTGTTTCCTGACGCCTCGAAAAGTTTTTGAAATTATTATTTTTTAATCGTGAAATCTTATAAACTATTCTAGTGTAAGGATAAATCGTTATATTCCTGAAAGAATCATTTGTTTGGACAATATAATCATGTAAACATATATTGACAACATTTTTTTACGGATCATTTATGCACATGGTTAAGTGTATTTGAAAAAAAAAAATCAGAAATATTAACAAATTGCGGAGATGTTCGATAATAAAGCATTGTATTTTTTTCGACATTGATGTGGGTGTCTGAAAAATAAATAAACATATTTATAATTGCATAATTAATGTTTCTTCAGTGTGAACCAACAATATTATTGGAAAATAAATTATTATAATAAAAATTCGAAACTTAACATTTTTTAACTCTATTTTCTGTCGGTATTTCATTTTTTATATTCTCTTTGTGTCATTGAAATTTTTGTTTCTGTGGTTCACACGATAGGTGATGATACTGAGAATATGTTGTACAAAATTTCAAAGCGACCTGAACCTTCGTTTAAAAGTTAGAACTTTCACAATGTTCAAAAGAGTGAATCGTGGAAAAACTGCTTCGAAGTTGGCTGTCGGACGTGCCGCGCGCCATCTATGCGACGCCCCAAATGCTTTAACTTCAACAATTTTTTAAGCTCTTTCAATTCTGTAAAGCTTCAAATAATCCTAACCGTTCAGGCTAATAGAATAAAAAATAAACAATGAAAATGTTTGCAATTTTTCGCATATTAAATGCCTTTAAACAGCAATATTTCAATAATCTGTATAACGCATCTGTTTCTTAAATAGCGAAATAAGCTCGTACTACCTAAAAATGTTACAGTGGTCAATTATTAGCGTTTATCCGAAAGTACTTGTATATTCTCCAGAAGCAACTAACGCACCTCGAATATCTCAAACCGGGCAGCTCGACTATTGCGATGGCAAAATGGGGGATTCTCACATCTCTCGGCGCGCGTCTCTCCCGTGTCTATTCCCGTCTGGCAGTAGAAAAAACGGTAGAGACAGAGAGAAGTCTTTGAACCCGCCCAAACGCACACCGCGCGTGCCCTCACCGCACACAGTTTTGCTTACCTTATTCCAATGGTTCCCAAAATACACACTTTGGCGCATGTACGGCTTCGTACATTTATATTTACATATGTCTACTATATACTTTGGGCACATAAACCAGCGAGAAACAAAACAAGCTGGACCTCGTTCGCCTTCGAGTCGTTTTGGCACTCGCTCGGAATATTTCTATAACTACAATTAGGCGACGCGTTGAGTGAACCCTTCTTGCAACTGACCGTATACACGTTTTCGTGTATACCGGTCTTGTCGAATACAAGATGAGTTCATTTATTATTTTTTTCATAAATTATCTCATTTATTTTGTAATCAACTATTCGTTTCAAATGAGAATCAAATTTTTTAAATTATTCTCTTGGTGCCATAGAAAATTGCTGTAATGCATTTACAGTTACATATTAGAAATTATAATATTAACATAGTACAATATTAACAATAACATTGTAGAAAATATAGTACTAACATTTTTAAAATAATAATAATCAAAAATGGAAGTAGGGAACAAGCGTGAAACCGTTCGGGCGTTCAATGTTACGCTCATTTGAGCTTTTTTTCACACTACCTACTGGAAAATTAATAATGAAAAATTAGAAATTCGTTTGTGGTGCATTTTAGTACTTCGTACGTCACAACGACCCAAAAGATTGATGAAAAATGGCCGATATGTCAATAAAAATTTGTCCATCCGTTTCGTCGACTTTTCTCGAATGGACAATTTGTAAGGTTAGATTTTCACAACATTGGACAGTTCGAAACTATTTATAGAAAATTGCAATTTTTTTTATAACTCTGGGCGGACCTTTCGTTCAATTTATCTTCCACATCACAAATTTATCATCGCTTTGATCATTGTATCATTATTTTACTGTAAATTCACAGCTGATGCAGTACTTATCGAATGCTTTGAACTGATGGTCACTGGTTTCATGTCGGCATGCACCAACACAAATACATTTGTACTGTTTCGCTATTGGCCAATCGATGATGACCTCGCAATAGCCCAATAGTTCAATCCTGCCCGCTTATACCCTCGATTATGGACTATTGAGAGTTTTTAATGCATATAAATTGATCCGTTCTTATTTTTACGCTCCTGTCTGATGTTTGTCAATTCTTAACAACAACTATGCAAGACTCACGTCAAAAGCGAAACCCACAAATAGTTTGTAAAGAGCAAGCATGGAGACTACGCACGTGTTAGGTCGACTCTCTCGATGTTCCATAACACATGTTATCGCAAGGGCACACACGATTGCCTTGCCTGGAAGCCAATGTTGGCGAATTATTGATAGAGGGCTGGTACTAACTGTCGTCTAAAGTCGCACTGACGCTTACGTAATGAATATCGAGGCTTCGTCGTGGAACGCGACCACAAAACATGTCGTGTCTGTACGTTTCAGCAACGGCCTTGATGTCTTCGCACTCTTCAAACTGGCTTTGCCACCTTTATTCGCAGTGATCGAATTACATAAATATAGATGTACATGAACACATCCACGTGAGCGCCAGTAGCAACATGAGATATAAATAAGAACGCTGGTGAAATCCCCGAATTGGAAGTGAATCGAATGTACACAAACGAAAAAACATTGAATTTGAAGTTCATTGAAAACATATCTTTGGCAGAATATTTGACGGTACTTGCGCTTCGCCGTAAATAAGTCCATATGTCAGATAAGTTTACGGACAAATTCGTCTGAAACAGTTCGTCTAAAATTTCGTTTAAAATTTCGTCTAATAACAATTTGTCTGAAATCCTAAAAAAACCCCAAAGAATGAGGAAAAAAAACCGAAAGAACTGCAAGAACCAATCCCAAAGAAACTCCAAAAACGCTATTATTTATTTATTATTTATTATTTATTATTTATTATTTATTATTTATTATTTATTATTTATTATTTGATTGGGGGGGGGGGGTCAAAATTCGTTCGAGCCCTTTATAAAGACCAGGCTAAGGTTACCAACCTTTCATTTAATCACGTTGTCCTGGAATGAAACATTCTAAGTAACTCGTGTTAAAATTATCGATCGTTGCCCGAACTAATGGTTATATTTATTAGTGATAATGGCATGGATTCGAATATTCCAATTATTTCCTGGTTGCGATTTACACGATACTCGAACGGTTGGGCGAATCTCAACACCTCTCTTGTACCGCACGAACGCCTAAATATAATTTGCCGACGATTGTTATTATCGCACCGAGGTCGGCTGCCCGCAGTTTATAACAGCTTCCTCTCTTCCATCAGTCTGGTCTTGAGTTTTGTCACGGTGCGCTGCTTTATAGCCATCGTTCTCGTTCTTTCTGCTCCACAAATTGGACGTTAACGGCTCGAAGCATAAATTACCTCCTTAGCGCCATTAAAATCACGATGAGTTCTTAAATTCGCACAAACTCTTCGAACATCCGCAGATTATCGGCCACGAAGTTGATACATCTTCAGGGACACGAAATTCTTCGGTTCCTATTTCTGCCTAACTAACTATTGTCAATGATTAAGTATAACTGTTATATTATTATTACAGTTAGTTAGTTAGTCATCTTACATACATAAAAGTCTTTATTAAAATTTCTTTGTATATTTTGTAGGTATGAAAGTAGGTTGTGAAGTATATTCAATACCGCTAAGTGATTAGGGTGTCCCTATACAGAATTTTTTTTTCTATATTTTCGACGAACGTTTTTTTTTTTTGCATTTTTTGTAAGATTTGGCATGAAAAATACCCATAACCCCAAATTTTCACCCTTCTATCCTCATCCCACATTTTTAATCGCGATTTTGGTATTTTTGTGTGAACAATATCCAAATAATGGGTTGGGCTTGAAATTCGGAACGAGCAATGTTCGGAAAGGCCTAAATTCGGAACGCGCAATGTTTGGAACGACATCGGAGACTACATTGCCCGAATTTCGAGCTTTCCCACGCGTAAACTATCGATGTTAGATATATGCCGTCGCGGACTTTTTTGTAGGAAATTTAATTCTCCACAACATTGTTGATATGAACTTTTGGTCTATAGAGCGTTGTTCATCCAGCGTTTAGACAGGAAGATAAAAATGTATTAGAAAATTATACATTTTTATCTTCCTGTCCAAACGCTGGCTGAACAACGCTCTATAGACCAAAAGTTCATATCAACAATGTTGTGGAGAATTAAATTTCCTACAAAAAAGTCCTCGACGGCATACATCTAACATCGATAGTTTACGCGTGGGAAAGCTCGAAAGTCGGGCAATGTAGTCTCGCGGCCGGCGGGTGAGGTACGCAACTATACCTATATACATATACGTATTACGAATCTTGACCGTTCCAAACATTGGACGTTCCGAATTTTGGCCTTTCCGAACATTTCTCGTTCCGAATTTCGAGCCCAACCCGAAATAATTAAACCGTCGTTAGGTCTCCAAACAGAACCAAATTATTTACGTTGTTGAATAACAGATTTTTTTTATTCAACAACCAAAATATTCGCTAGAACCAATTTATATGGCAGAACAACGTTTGCCGGGTCAGCTATGATTGTTATAACAATTGTTATACTATTGTTACGTGCCATGAGATAGCAGTACGGAATCCTAAGGGTGCAAGTCCCACTCACACTTGTGCGACTTGATTTTTATTGGAACGTTGCCTGAGAGTTCGCGGTCGTCGTGGCAGATCTCGACGTCACCAGCCGAGGGTTAAACGTGTGCGAAGGTAACGACTTTTTCTCTCGTGCTAGCCCCCGCTGGTCCGTCGATATTTCGGATTTACGGAGTTGCGGAGTCAACGGTCAAGGTTGACTCGAAAATAAAAATGACTCGAGTGAAACATTTGATCGATGAAAACAGTTGTGTTTTAGCGATAAGGAACACGTTCGTTCGTGTGAGCATCGACAATGTTGAAAAGTTATAGATCTAGCTGTCTGTGCTCTTGAGTTCGTTGTTGTGAGTGACAATGTACGGTTCATCACGTCCGGCCTGATCCACATCTGCTTCATTATTTTTATCATTCGAGTGGTCGTACAAATTATCGGTGGGATATATTTTACGAGCTGCTGACAGAGGCCGGGCGACTTGCTGCATCGCTTTGTTAAGACACACGAATCGTCACCTCGACACAGTGACAGACATTTGAATTATATTTGGCACTCGTCAATGCGAAATAAGATGTAGCAACAGAAACAACGTACGCGTTTGTATTACATGAAATTATTACCGCAATTCGTCTGCAATAGCGAGGGATGCAACTATATCGTGGACTTTTGGGGTTCACTTCATTATTCGAAGCTTTAAGCTCGTGGAAAAAAATTGAAGGACCACTTGAAAACAGCCGAAATTTGTTGAAATTTCAGGCATCTGTATCTCCGCGAAAAATAGTCGAATTCGGATAATCCACAGCTTGTTTGGAAGCTTGAATATTCTACTTTTCGAATCGAAGGTTCGACAATTTTTATCATGCCTTGCTCCTCCGTGCCAAGGGCCGAAACAAACGAAAAAACTGTTCTCTCAATTTTTACGAAAATTCGAGAAGGTGCCTGACGTCCGACAAATTTTTTACAGAAAATTTATTCAGACCGTTAAGTAGCTCGTTTATTTTTGTGCGAAAACGCTTTTTTTATTTATTGCTGTGCGATTTTTTTTGACCGAGTTATTCGCTCGTGAATGAAAAAACAAATTTTTTACTTCAAGCGTCTGTATCTCCTGAAATAATGATCGTACAATGATCGCCCGGATATCGTTGGAAAGATGAAATTATAACCTTCAATATGCATACAAGAGATTTTGCAAAAAAAAAATTTCCTTCGCATTATTTGAATTTTTTTAAAAGTTCTAAATAAGGCCACTCATTCCTCAGTTCCATCTAGCTGCCATTTTGTAAAAAATTGCATAATATCAAATGTGGACCTAGCGTGTCCTAGTCGATAGTGTCATTAACAATCGTGGGTGGGTAGGTGTCCACTTGCGTTTGCGGTGTAATCGATAGATCGTGAGAAAACATACACTCGATATTTCATAGCACAATTTCTAGGAGCTTGGAAGTTTTCAGAACGGTGTCTCTATATCCGTCCAGAGTTTCCATTACGAAATTATGAGGTTGGAAAAAAAAGTTTTTCTAACGTAGACAAGGCTATGGATAGAGAACGGGCGTAGTTTCATAAGTTTTGCGCCATAGTTGGCGTCAATTTGAAAAGTTTTTCATGACGCTCGACCGTAATACGTCTGGTATTGCCTCGGGATTAGTGATGGGTGATCGTGGACTCGGTAATCGCGACTTTATCGTCCCAAGTCCATGTGAGCATCGATTTTTGTATTTGAACAGCAGATCGAACAAAATTCTTGAAAATTAACAGCGATGGCCGAGTCGAAATTTTCACCTTTGTTTCAACTTATTTCAACATGCATTTTCAGGGTGAAGTAGATTTAAAGTAGGACGAAGCTAGAATCAATCCTTATGCGCGTTTCAACTTAATTTCACCCTAAAAACTTGCAGTTACTCTTCATTATTCAAGTTTGGAAGGTAAAATAACGAACGAAAAAAAATATTTAACAGTAAAAGAGTTTTCAATTTATTTAATAACCGTATTTAAATAAAGTAACCTTTATTGTTGATTTCATGTATATCCACGAGATCGAGCATTGAATGCCAAATAATTTTCAATCGGCGGAAGTTGAAATTTGGAAAGCTCGGATCGATCGAAAATTGAATCCGCTTGGCCGATTTTCACTTAATTTCAAATGTAGTTCAATGATATTCCATACTTTTAGAAAAATCGGTTTAGCCATAACTCTTCATGTAAATAACTATTCGGACGAATATCTCAAATTTTGCGGACGCAAGAGTGATAAACAAGATTATTTTCTAAAAAGTTCAAAACGCTGTCAAATCTCGAAAGTTCAAAACGAAAATTATACAAAATTCGAGGGCTGCAGTTTAAACCGTTCCTGATTTACATAGACGTTTGGCTTTTCAAGGGTTGATCAATACACTCACACACACACATCCGGAAATTTTCTGCAAATGTGATTTCTTGATGTTTTAGGACACATTTTGCACATGTTGACATCAAAATACCGATAAAAAAAAAATGTTTGGACCGTCACGTAGCTTCCTCTATAGAGAAGCAAAATTTTCGAAAGTTACAAAGCGAGCAACAGCAACGACGATCATTACCGACGTTTTCAAGGATTGTCAAATTGCGACCGGGTTTCACACTCGCTCGATTATCCAACCTGCGGTTGCTGGATCGCGGCTAATCGACGTTTCCGCAAAACCGTTCCTCGTCGTCATCGGTGCTCGTAAAATTTTTTCGTCCGACCTTCGCCTTACCGAGCATCATAATCACCGACACATTCATCAATACGCTTTGTACGTCATTTTTTTTGTTTCTACAATTTATCGTTGTTTTAAAACGTACAATTTATGTTCGTTGTTGTATTGTTCGAGACAAGAGCAAGAACGACTTTAACAGATGCAAACGTTATCCGGGCGATCTGGCAGTGAGTTTAAATATAATTTCACCCATACCCTCCCGTTTTCATTTGTCGTGAGTCATAAATTCAGACGCCTAATTGATCAACGAGCGACAGCAATGGCGTAGAGCTGAGCCCGCAGCTCCAAATGTTCTCGACAATGGAATTTCGTGACGTTTATTGTCCCGCCAGCAATCATGAGTCTTTTTCGACGACAATAAAGTTGACATCGAGTAGAGTTAAGTGAGAGAGACCTGGATCAAATGGAACGATAACCGAATCGCAAGATTCTCGTCGTAAAAATTCACGATTCTCATTCGAATAGTTTTTATACTATCTTCGAAATATGATCCACGAGTTCGTAGTTTGAAATTCCATTGCGGACAGAATATTGTTGGCCTTGATCATCTCGTAAATCTATATTTAAGAGGGCTGAGTCACCTAAAGAATGGAATTTTTTTTTCTTTGTGACATGATCGATACAAATTTATAATCGATTTTACCCTTAAAAAATATCTAGACTGAGCTATCGTTTCAAATTTTTTCATAGCTGTATGAAGCATGTGTTTTTTTTAAATCTCACGACAGGTAGTTCCAAAAATAAGGGGGGAACGGGGGGGGGTCTATTTTCGGATATTTTTCGGAATATAATTTCAAAAATGCTGTTCAAAAATGAAAAAATTCGAAACAATAGCTAAGTGTAGGTATTTTATAAGGGAAAAATCGATTTTAAATTTGGATTGATCATGTCATCAGAAAAAAAATTCAAATTTTTAAGGTGACTCAACCTTCTTAAATCAAGAAACACAATAAACCATTATTTTCTATATTACTCATTCGAACATTAATTTCCCTAAAATTTTCATTTTCGTGTGAACTTTCGTCTAAACCCGTTTGATTCTTCGGTTTCACAAAAATCCTCGGACATTTTAGAAATATATATTTAAGGAAAGAAAAAAACAAGTTAAATAACATCCCAAACGAAATGACGAATGGAGTTGAATTTAAAAAAAATAATACGAAGGTCGACACAGTGATATAATATCCTATATCGATCTCCGAGCCCCCATGTTGTATCAGGTATCTTAAAAATGTTATCTATTTCGATTATCTAATCAATCTCAAGTCGGATTTAACCCTTCTTATTTCTCTTTCCAACTCTCAAGAATAACGGAGCTTCTGCTCATCGCACGCGCCATAAAATTAATCGTACGTGAAAATAAAAAAATTTTACCTCGGGCGTAGCAACAACGTCGTCGCCTGAGCCCAAGCGATAAGTCCACGAAATGATTCACGTATTGTCATAACGGTCGAGTGAAGATAGCGTACGGAAAAAAATACGTCTGTTAAATTGTTTGTCGAGAACCTGAAATCGAGATCATCATTATTGCCTCATAGCTCACCTAATATCTGACTGAGCGAGATTGCGATATTTTTTTCGATAGCGAATAATCAATTAACTAAGTGTAAACGACTATTCTTCATTTTAACCGCGCCTTATTACCGATTTTTTTAACCCTTTCAGTGTATCGATATTTTTTTGCACCAATTAATTGCATCGTCGTGTCGAATCGACCCAAGGCTCTGAAAAAATAGAAAATATTGTCCCAAAAATCTGGGAAAATTCGTGAATGAAGCTCAGAGTTTCTGCATCACGATGAAACTTTGAAACATCGAGTTTCCGTAATTGATTGATCATAAAAATAATAATAAACGAATGAACTTATGAAAAATTGTAGGAATGTTGAAATACATTTTTAACTTCCCGTCCAAACGCTGGACGAACAACGCTAGATAGACCAAAAGTTCACATGAACAATGTTGTGGAGAATTGAATTTCCTATAAAAAAGTCCCCAACGGGCATGTATCTAACTTTGATAATCAACGCGTGGGGAAAGCTCGAAAGTCGGGAAATGTTGAAAACCGAGGCGACTGACAACATTGTCGTTCGAAACATTGGCGCGTACGGAATTTTGACCCTTCTGAACCTTGCTCGTTCTTAATTCCGAGCCCCCCCTCCAGCTCAGTACACGAATGTGTACCATTAGGAAGGGCGTTCGTGACGCATGTGTACTCGCGTCGAATAAAAATCCATTTAACGTCATCCAGCCGAGTTCTTTGTTTCAATTCATTTTTGTCTTCGTTCCTTCACTCTTTTCATCTTCGTTAAGCTGCCATTGAAGGAAGAGGAGAAGCGAAAAAAGACCAAGCGTAAGAGCCCTCGAGGCTTGTACCACAAGAGGGGCGTGCGGGCCCGAGTGTAACAGCAAAGCCGCACAAGCGGATAAATTATGCATCTCCTTGGAAAGTGTGCAATGTCGCGCTTTTACTCGGGTTCGACCCTGACGAATTTACTTTTCACTCGCTGTCGTTTATCTCTTCGCTTTTCGCATTAGGAATGTATTTTTAATGACCTTGAGATCGAAGGTAACAATGTCATTCTGCATCAATTCTATAATCGTCTATAGAAACGGATTATACTTTTGCTATTGCAGGTTCTGAAGAATCAATACTTTGCTTACACATATTTTATTAAAATGATCGTGAAACATATTTTATTTTACTCGATGAAAATACATTTTGAAAAAATTGAAAAATCAACACAAAAACAAAAAGAAAGAAAAAAACCCACAAAAAAAAAACGATTGGACTTACATAAAAATGATTGCGAAGGGCGAACAGCAATTTACTCAACTAAAATGAATTTCCGTCATCCCTCGCTTTGACATTTTGAAAAAATTGAAAAATTGAAACCAGAAAAGAAAAAGAAAGAAAAAACTCAAAAAATAAAAAATGATTCGACTAACGTGAAAAAGATTGCAAAGGGCAAACAGCAATTTACTCAACTAAAATGAATTTCCGTCATCCCTTGCTTTACCCCTGAGATCCGCAGCCTTCGACGAGTTTGACACTTGCGCCTTCCGGGCGGATGTCGCGGCCCCTCAATTTCACCCGAAGGCGCCTGGCGTTGACGCAGATTTCTGAGTAAACCCGACGGACGTGAAATATCCTCCCGGATGTACGAAAATAAGGATACAGCCTCTGGCACGCACCGTGCGACCGTAGCCGGGGATGTTTTTTTTTCCTTCCGTCTCTCTTTTTTTCGCAAGCTTGCGGTGAGGATTGTTGCGCATGCGCATGCGCGACAGAGCTTCGTCCTCTACGCGTGATTATCGTGGGTGGGGCTCGGATGGGTCTCGAAGTTTCGAATTTTCCAATGTTTCGAAAGCTCATAAGTTCGGAATTTTTTTAATTCCAATTTTAATTTATGAAAAAATCAAATCTTCGATTTTTTTAAAATTTCGACTGGTTGTGTAAACGGAATTTGAAAAAAATTCGAACGATCAAATGTCCGACCGGTCGATAAATCGAAATCTCGAACGATTCGCAAAATAAATGTTTTGACTCGGCCAATGTTTCGAACGGTCGATCCTTCGACGGTTCAAAAGTTCGACAACGTATATATAGGTATAGTGGGCGTAGCATCTCGTTCAACCGCTTGAAGATTCCAGCTCCCGCAATCTTCACGCCACTATACCTATATATATAATATATTCGTTTGTCGAACTTTTGGTCCGTCGAAACATTGAATCGTCGAAACATCGGCGAGTCGAATCCGTGACCCGTCGAAAAATCTGCGCTTTCGATAAATTGCATTTCGAATTTTTTTGTTTTTTTTTTTTTCGAAACTATGACCGTTCGAAACTTTGCCCGTTCGGGGATTAATGGACTTTCGAAACCGTGCAAGGTCGAAACATTGAAAATTCGAATAAACGAAAATTTCGAACTTTATGAGCCTTCGAAACATTGAAAAATCGAAACTTCGAGACCGTAAAATATTCCGAACCAGCTCGAGCTTTTCGAGCTTTCCCCACGCGTTGATTATCAGAGTAAGGTGTATGCCGTCGCGGACTTTTTTGTAGGAAATTGAATTCTCTACAACATTGTTTATGTGAACTTTTGGTCTACATAGCGTTGTTTATCCAGCGTTCGGACGGGAAGGTGAAAACAATGAGAAAATCAATGGATTTTTATCTTCCCGTCCAAACTGACTCATTTATTTTGGTACATGGAGAAGGAGAGTGAGGGTGCGCGTGCGCTATCGACCCAGCAGCAGCCGGAGCATCTTTCCTTCTCTGTGCGTTATGCTCTGCCGTACCGGCGACGTGCCCCACCCTTTTCGGCGGGTGCTCGCCAAGGGTGTGGAGGCGAATCCAAAGACAGAGACGGAAGATCGAGAGATACAGTGATAACAGATAGCGAGAGGCGAGGGGGGCAGAGTAAAACGGCACGCAAAAATGTAATCTTCGTGCTTGGTGACACAGCCCAGAAGAGAGTCGAGTGTAAGTGCTCGTGACAAGCCACATCACAAATCACAATCTCGTAATGCCCCAACGTCGCAAACACCGATTAAATTTTCATGCTGTCGTCGTCTCCGTCTTTGTCTTTCGTTATCACTGTCCAACGCTCACGGGGACGGCGGTGCTTGTGCGGGTTTGAGGCGGGGGGACTGCGTCGTGCGGTGCGAGAGAGATGGCGCTATAGGCGCTCGCTGCGGAGCGAGAGAGAGAGAGAGAGAGAGAGAGAGAGAGAGAGAGAGAGAGAGAGTGTGTTTGTGTGTGTGTGTGTAATCCATCCTCTTATTCACTGAATTTAAAGAGTTTAGAGTTTATAACAGGGTAATTTCTGAAATCGTCAATTAAGTTTCACATCTACGGGTTCACAAGTGTTGAAAAAAAAAAAAAATGCAGAATACCGTGTAAACGACGACAATTTTTTAAACCTGCTGTTATGCATTTTTATCATTATTTATTTGATAAATAATGATAAATTCATTTATTTATTTATTCATTTATTCGTTTATTTATTTATTTATTTATTTATTTATTTTTCTGCAAATTGAAATATAGACAGTGCCAAATTTTGTATGTTATACCACAACAATCTGTTGGGAACGCGAGACTTTTTTTTTTTGTACAACGCAAATATTATTTTCTGTAAAAAAAAATTATATATAGATATATACACTACCGCTCAGAATTATCAGGACACTAACCACGCGCGCCGCCAGGAATCACTCCTGTCTTTGAACGACGACAACTCCGCGAAAAAAAATGCTAAAGTTTTTTTTCTTTCACCGTCAGAAAGCTTATGAAATTCTGATTCAAATGATCTTCATCCGATACTATTGCCACAATCGAGTCCCGAGATTGAATATGAAAATCATTAAAAGAAAATTTCGATTTTTGCAAAATTTTCTTCGTCGATTTCAACTCGCTGCCAAACCTAGAAAAAAATGTTCACACATCCACAATTTAGTATCGGTAATCGCTGATATCTTACCTTCATTTTAAGCCTAAAAAATATAAAAAATCTCAACGGGTTCTTGAGTAATTAAGAAATGAGTACAGGCATGCATTATTCGCCGGCGAGCCAACGATCGCGCGAGTCGGCGGTTGCGGCTACCGTCTCGTCCGTGAAGCCAGGACCGTAACGGGCCAAGAGCACAGAGGGCGCTTGAGTAAGGCGCAGTTTCGTCCATACATTTTCGTTTCGATATTTTCTTTAATTAGTTTTGATCTGCATTTGATAGTTTTCAGCGAAAAAAATCGAAAGTAAATATCGAAACGAAAATGTACGGACGAAACTGCGCCTCACTCAGGCGCCCTCTGTGCTCATGGCCCGTTTCGGTCCTGGCTTCACGGACGAGACCGTAGCCGCGGCCGCCGACTCGCGCGATCGTTGGCTCGCCGGCGAATAATGCATGCCTGTACTCTTTTCTTAATTACTCAAGAACCCGTTGAGATTTTTCATATTTTTTGGGCTTAAAATGAAGGCAAGATATCAGCGATTACCGATACTAAATTGTGGATGTGTGAAAATTTTTTTCTAGGTTTGGCAGCTAGTTGAAATCGACGAAGAAAATTTCGCAAAAATCGAAATTTTCTTTTAATGATTTTCATATTCAATCTCGGGACTCAGTTGTGGCAATAGTATCGGATGGAGATCATTTGAATCAGAATTTCATAAGCTTTCTAACGGTGAAAGAAAAAAAAATTTAACATTTTTTTTCGCGGAGTTGTTGTCGTTCAAAGACAGGAGTGATTCCTGGCGGCACGCGTGGTTAGTGTCCTGATAATTCTGAGCGGTAGTGTATATATATCGAAAATTTTCTTACAATTAGTTGGCGTTTGATAATATTGTCGCGAAAATGTTTTCCAACATTTTAACTTGGGATTTTGTATAATTGGGCTTTCGCCTGTATACTATTTTTTTTTTTTTGGACGCCATTTTTACACTGATTTCAAAAACTCCTATCGATGTACATATAAAATATATATAGAAATTCTGGTTTGATTCCCAAAAAGGGTCAGTAGCGTACAGACCCTTCGATACCACGAGACGGTACAGTTTTGAAAAAAAAAAAAACCCAAAAAAAAAAAAAGTTTCGAACAAGACGCAACAGCCATCACGTTTGGGTCTCGAAATTCAGAACGAGCAAACTTCAGAAGATTAAAAAATTCCGAACGCGCCAATGTTACCGAACGGTCGCGCGGCGTAGAATTACATTGCGGCGAATCGTCAAAATTTCAGAATGACATTGCAGCGAACGTAAAATATTCCGAACCAGTCTACCATTCGTCGCGGTTTTCAACATTTCCCGACTTTCGAGCTTGCCCCACGCGTTGATTATCAAAGTTAGATGGATGTCGTCCAGGACTTTTTTATAGGAAATTCAATTCTCTGCAACATTGTTTATGTGAACTTTTGGTCTATGTAGCGTTGTTTGTCCAGCGTTTGGACGGGAAGGTAAAAACAATGAGAAAATCTCTTCCTATCTTGCTTTTTTTTCTCTCTCTCTCTGTTGACGCGCTTTACCGCGACCTTAACCCGGCCCGGGGCTCAACCCTTCCGGCCTCGCTCGCGCCGTGCTCCCCGTCCACCTGCCGGCGGCTACTCCCGGCCGCAGGTGGAACCCCGGGTGGTTGTGCCGCGCGCGAGCTGCGCCGGCAGGCTACGATCCGCCAGGAAGCTCGGCACACGCGTACATTGTGTTCACCAAGCTTTATCGCTCGCCCAAACCGCTCAACAGTTTAACTTCGATCGTAAATAGACAATAGAAATTAGAATTCTCTGTTACGGAGAACGCGTTAATCACAAACTTACAAAAACCCTTTTTGTTTCATTATTTTTTTTTACAAATTATTTTTGTATTTTTTTTTTTTTTTAATAATTGTTCGTGTGTGATAGAAAGTGCGCGTTTGGGCGTGATTTAATGGAGAGTCGTTTACGGATTTTTGTGTGATTGGTTTTTGTCGGGTTGTGTCGAATTAATCAATCCGTTGGGTTCGCGCGATTTGGAGTTTGTCTATCGACTCGCTGGTGACTGGCGAGTTTGTGCGGGTCCGACGAAACCGAGGTTTCGTGTGTGAGAGAGAGAGGGAGGGAGTGTGAGCGTGCGCGAGTGAGCGAGAGGGAGAAGTGTAGGAGAGAGAATTTAACCGACGCCATGGGCGGGTGTACGTCGAAGGATACCGCTTCCGGCGATGAGTACGTATTTTTTTTTCTTTTTTTTCGTCCACATTATGTTCTATTTTGGTGGAACGAAAAAAGAAATGAATAAATAAATAAATGAATAAATAAATAAATAAATAAATACATAAATAAATAATTAAATGAAAAGAAACCAATGTGTTGTTTTGTAGGAATCCTGGAAGATTTTAAGGTTACGTACGATGAGTACTTTTTTTTTTCGTCCACAATGTTCTATTCTGTTGGAACGAAAAAATAAATCAATAAATAAATGAATGAAGAATAACTAATGTGTTGTTTTTTCACGGATTCTGAAATATTTCGGGTTATTTTTTCGCACGTACCGATAAGCGTGTCGGTACGGAAGGTCCCGAATCGAAATTTTCACGCGTATCACAAATTTATTTCAACGTCGCTTGAAAGTAGAACGAAGTTAGAAGCAATTCTTATGTGCATCTCAACTTAATTTCAACCGTACAAAAACCTGCAGTTACTTCACATTATTCAAGTTCAGAAGGTGAAACGAAGGTGAAAATAACGAACGGAAAAAAAAATATTTACTCTCACTCGGAAGTCGAAAATAGGGTGAAATAATAAAAGACACAAATTTTCACCCTCACCCTCGGAACGGTGAAACGAGGGTGAAACGACACCCACATGGAGGTTGAAATCAAGGGTGTGAAAAAATATTTTAATCCTCACTTCAACTTACAATTCTGACACAAGATGAAATAGGTTGGAATGTACGGTGAAAATTTCGACTCGGAATGTGTGTGTGTGTGACGTAGATTTTGAGTCATCGGTTGAGATTAGGCCACGAGGGACCAGGTCCGGTTTCCTTGTTTGGAAAACGTCACGAATTCTGATTAAGGCGACCCCCGAACCTCTCGCACGCGTCACGAGTGCGAGAGAGAGAGACAGCGCCATGGGCGCTCGCGGCGGAGCGAGAGAGAAGGAGAGAATTTATGTCTTCCATCGTCTTAAAGGCGTTGTGCACGGAAACTCTGCAAAAAATGGGGTTTTCAGTCAATGCGTCAATTGCGTCGACGCGTTAACTACGCGCGGAATAATATAATTGATCGAAACTCGTGGTGAATTGTAAAAATAAGGCCGACTGTGCTGCCAAGCCACCTTCGTTTACCTCGAATCGCCTAACTTGGTCTCGAAACGGTTGAATAATCGTTTTGATCCGTCACACTATGGGACCCGTAGATATATATATATATACTTATATATATATATGTATACTAGTTTGATGATGCAATCGTCTGTATTCGATGGTGCGAACCTTTTTTTTTTCATTCTTTTTTGGAAAGACCGACCCAAGACGCGTTCGCGGAATAAATTCCAAATAATTGAAGGTCGATAAATCAATATGATCGCAGGCGATCTGGTTTACAATGCCATTGTAACAACAATCATAATGATAATGATAATAATAATAATAACGGAATTTATTTGAACTTAATTAATTTACTGAAAAATTAAACTCCTAATTTGCGAAAAAATGTAGAAGTGAAATCTCGTTGATCGTTAATCGACAAAAAACCAAAATGATTTTGTTAGTTGACAATAGTTTTTAGCAGGTAACAACTTCGATTTTTTTGTTGTTCAATTGTTTTTGAGTTTTTCAGTGTTCATTTTTTTTACAGCAATTAAAAGTCAAAATGGTTCATTAACTGTGTCGTCAAAAAAAAATTATCAAAAATGTCCTTTTTTGGTTATCGAATTAAGAATACCCCCCCCCCCCCTTAACATGTTGACATGAAATTCCGATAAAAATTGGACCGTGACAAGCTTTCTTCATAAGAAAGCAAACACAAAACGATCACCGTAAAAAAATTGTCCTGTTGCTTGCTTTGTAGTATACCTGTAGACATGTATTCTTGACAATTTTACAAGGTTCGAGGGAAAGGGGAGAGGGGTGGGAAGGGGGGCTGTAGACCATCGTCACACTGTCACAGTAACTCGTTTATTGACTCCAATCACGTCGAACACCCAAACGGATGTGAGGAATGGTCGAATCGAAATCCGGATCACGCGTTACCTCCGGGCGGATATTGGCGTCGTGCTTATCGCACGACGCCTTCAATCTATAGTCATCTAAGTGCATCAAAAACGGTTTATCGCAATACCTTTTTTGATGCAAGTGAATTTTCGGGAATTATTATCTAAAAAACTATTCGGCCGATTGAATTCAAGTTTCCACTCGGCAATGCGCAACAACTTCCTCAAATTATTTGAAAAATTCGTTGCTAATTTATTTGCAAAATTTTTTTTTTTTTCATTTCAGCAAAAACAAGATGGTCGATCAGGCAGTGCTCGACAAATTGGAAGCTGGCTACGCCAAACTCGCCGCTTCCGACAGCAAATCGTTGCTGAAGAAGCACCTGACGAAGGAAATTTTCGATCAACTTAAGACGAAAAAAACTTCGTTCGGTTCCACTTTGTTGGACGTTATTCAATCGGGTCTCGAGAATCACGATTCCGGTGTCGGCATCTACGCTCCGGACGCCGAAGCCTATACCGTCTTCGGTGATCTATTCGATCCGATAATCGATGATTATCATCAGGGTTTCAAGAAGACCGACAAACATCCGCCAAAGGACTTTGGCGATGTCGACACTCTTGGAAACTTGGACCCGACGGTTAGTCTCGTTGTTTTTATTTTTATTTTTCGTTTCTTTATTATTTGTTTTTTTTTTTTTTGTTTTTTTTTTTGCTATTTCTTATCGCGATGATAACAAATCGCAACTACAGATAACATAGTCATTATAACCCAGTTACGTACCTTCCATCGTCTTATCCATGACAACCTTTCGTCAATTTGATTTCTACATGAGGCATTCTACTTAATTTCGCCAAAGTTTCATCAGTCGACTCAAAAATTTCTGGCCAAAGATTTTTCTACATCGTTACATGTGAAAAATAAAGTATTGTCGCAGAATATTTGTTTCCGTTTGGGGAATTCATAGAAAAAAATTATTGAAAAAAATAAAATCTTTATTTTGTGTTTTTGTGAAATTTCTTAATTATCAAATTATTGATGATAATTTTTCGTTCGGGTCCGCTGGACCCAGTGCTCGATATTATAATGATTTTTTTCTCAATAGTACACGATCTCGAGAGTACAACCCAACAAGATTTTTAGATTTATCGAAAAAAAATTGAAAATTTGACGATTCTTTTTAAGTAAAAAAAGATTAAATTTTTCAAAAAGAATTTATTCTCGCGTTTGTTTGTAAAAAAACAAATTATTAAAAAAGAAAAAGAAACAATTGGATTATAATGAGGAAGTCTTAAACTTCTTTCTCGTACGAGATGTGAGTCAATACGTGAAAAAGAACGCAAATGGCAACTGTTTTTCTGCGCAGGGTCCGCTGGACCCAGTGTGACCATTACGTAATTTTTTTGGAGGTGTGACCCATTACGGGTCAAGGTGCCCTCCATAAGAGAGTTCCTCGTCAGATTTTCACAAAACTTGGCATACTTATAGGTATTGATAAGAAAAAGGTTCGGTCAAATTTTCATGGCTTTCCGGAGCGCGAGAAAAAATATATCAACACTTTTATTTGTCACACGTTCAACATGTAGCCTTATGGAGAATCACGCTCATTTTGATATTATACAAAAAGTCCTCGTCAGATTTTAACGAAAACACTTGAGCAGCAAGTTGAATATTCGGACAACATTTTGGTCACTTGAAAGTAGAGATCAGGAGACTGTGATGATAATAATAAGCAAATGAACATCGGGAAAATACAGTTTATATGAGGAGTTGGTCGTGATCCAGTAGACATGGCAACGTTGCGCGTTTGTTTCCCATCTTCTTTCTCTCTCTCTCTCTCACTAATCGACATCATAACACGCGACGTTGCCACATCAAAGTACCACGTACCTCAATCAGGAAATGCTATATCTCAGGCTTGCTTTGACTCTCACAGTTTGCAGGATACTACCTTACCCACCGTCATCAATGACAACTCGCTAATTACAATTTTTCTCGTATTATACACAGGGCGAGTACATAGTTTCGACCCGCGTTAGATGCGGTCGTTCGTTGGACGGATATCCGTTCAATCCTTGTCTAACGGAGGCCCAGTACAAGGAAATGGAGGACAAAGTCTCCGGCACTCTGTCGGGCCTGGAGGGCGAGCTCAAGGGCACGTTCTATCCTCTGACCGGAATGTCAAAGGACGTTCAACAGAAGCTCATCGACGATCATTTCCTGTTCAAGGAGGGCGATCGTTTTCTCCAAACCGCCAATGCCTGTCGCTTCTGGCCAACGGGACGCGGAATTTTCCACAACGATGCCAAAACCTTCCTCGTCTGGTGCAACGAGGAGGATCATCTTCGCATTATTTCCATGCAAATGGGCGGCGATCTCGGTCAGGTCTATCGTCGGCTCGTCACCGCAGTCAACGACATTGAAAAACGTTTGCCGTTCTCCCACAACGATCGTTTTGGATTTTTGACGTTCTGCCCGACGAATCTTGGAACAACTGTGCGCGCCTCGGTTCACATAAAGGTGCCCAAACTCGCGGCCAACAAGGAGAAACTCGAGGAAATCGCCGGTAAATTTAATCTTCAGGTACGCGGCACTCGGGGCGAACACACCGAGGCCGAGGGCGGCGTCTACGACATCTCCAACAAGAGACGTCTGGGCTTGACCGAGTATCAAGCCGTCAAAGAGATGCACGACGGCATCGCCGAACTCATCAAGATCGAGAAGGAACTTTAAAAAGTTTTTTTTTTAATTTTTCTTTTTTTTTTTTTATCTTCGCCCAAATAATTTTCAAACGCGATCCTGTTTCAAACAATTTAGTTTCGTTTTGTTTTTTATGGTTTTTCGAATTAAATTCACATTATCTTTATTGTGTTTACGTTTGATCAGTTCCTGTTTAACAGCGCATACCAAAAAAAAAGTTGCGAAACGAAATTATACGCTGCAATGATGAACCAAAAAGTAAACGAATTATTCTTTTCGAACCAACGAAAAAAAAATATATGAGCAAAAAAAAAAAATGTTTGAAAAAAAAAATTGTTAACGTAATGTTGCGCATGTTTTAATTGTGATGCACGTGCGTTTTTTTTCTGTCGTCGGTATTTCGTTTGCTCGTTGTTTTTTATTGTGCTCTCGTTTCGTACGCTTTTTTTTTTATTTCTTTTAATTTTTTTTTTTTTTTTTTTTCAATCGTTTATAAAATGATACCGATATATATATACGTTTTATTCTGTTGTTCGATTTTATTGTTTTATTTTTCTTTAATACGCAAGCGTGCCTGCAAAATGCCTCCGACATTTGCTTTTACTCGTTTATCATCGTTTTTATTACTTTTACCGATATATTGTTTATACGATATACTTTGTTGAGGACCGCGCCCGACACTTTTAACCCCCTTTCCCCCTCCCCAAATCTCGTTATCACAGAGCCCCGGCTAGCTGCTTCGTCGGCGGTGAGCTTAACAAATAAAAAAAGTAAAAAAAAAAAAAGAAATTAAAAAAAACGTGAGAAAAAACCCAACGCAAAAATGTTGTGGAATGTCTGTTACGATAAAAATTTAAGAATGAAAAAAAAAAAAATTAAGTAAAAAGTAAATAAATGAAGTAAATAAATAAATCAACACCGATTGTTATGTGAAACATTAATGATTTAATTGAAACACACCGAAGCACGGAGAGGGTTTTTATTTTTGTTCGTGAGCTTTTCGTTTTGGCCCGTTTAGTGACTCACGGTTTAACATGATTCGCACGAGATTCGAAACGAATAAATCAGCGAAAGCGTAATACTAATAACTGGTTTTCTAGTCCGGTCGGGAAAAAAAAAATAAAGAATGAAGATTCGTCGAATTTTTGTCGAATTCAACTTGTCTTTCGTCCCTGTTACTCTGTCTGTTCGTTGTGGAATCCTCGATTCATTCGTTTTACCGCAATCGTTTATGTTATTTACATCCGAATCACGGTGGCACATTCGTCATCGTACCACACCGCGTTACACCACGCAAACGCTATGCTGTTTATGTAGCGAATATATTGTTATGATAACCGAACAAAACGAAAAAATAAAAATAAAAATAAAATAAAATAACTTTCAGATGTATCCGATGCAAACTTTAGAACACGAATAAAACGAGAAGAAAAAAAATCTATATGAGACCTACGAATGTTTCGTTTATTTTGTCGTTACTGTTTATTGAGAGAGAGGGGATTTGAGAGAGGGGGGACCGTTTTTAGCCGCTAAAATGAGCGCTTCTTTACGGAATTGAAAAAAAATATATGGGGAAAGATTCGATTCCAATTGGAACGGGTCAAAACCCTCGCTCCTTCGTAATTGTTGATGTATGAATGAAAAAAAATCGATATTCAAGCCGAAAAAATCGCGTACGTTCGAATAATGTTTGCAAATGTGATTTTGAGACGTATTGGGATATTCTGAACATGTTTTCATGAAAATCTGAAGAGAAGAAATATGTTTTTACTAAAACAAAGGTTCCTTCTATGAGAAAGCAAAATTGGAATTTTTTTTTTTTCGTGACATGATCGATCCGAATGTGAAATCTATTTTACCCTTATGAAATACCTATGCTCAGCTATTATTCCAAGATTTTTTTATAGCCATATGAAACATATAAATGCAGTAAGATTTATTACAATATTTTTCGCTTGTCGTGAGCTTTTGGACCATTTTCTTCGTAACAGAGCTCGTTCTCAGATGAGTGGGAGATTTTTTTTTCTACGCTCTCTGGACACTCTGGCAACCTATAACCTTTACCAGTTCGTTGCTGCATCACATTTCGTCGCGATGACGAACGCAATTGACACTGAACAGGTAAATATCGTTCAACGATTTTATTCATAAACCATTATATAAAAATGTTGTACGCAATGAAAATACAGTAAAGCGTTCTAAGAATTACATAACATATCCAAATACGATTCGCTACACGTAAATTACCAAATCGTTCGTTCCAGACGAACGTCTTATAAAATATATATGATATATATATATATATATATATATATATATATATATATATATAAAACAATACACAACAATATCGCATTTTGCAACGTTTAAACAAGCGATGTACATGTTTTATCACGTAGTAACATTTTTGATTGTTTGTTCGTTTGTGTACGTACGAATAGTGATAAAAAAAAATTCGTTGATCAACAACCGTATCTTTTAGGACCGACGAGAGCTTTTCGAGTATAACATACGTATTATAAATAAATATATATATATATATAATATGTATATATTTATTTATTTATTTATTTATTTATATTTATATTTATATATATACACACACAGGGTAAACCACAAAAAGTGTTACAAAGCAATAGCAATCAAACAATCGACGACATCCAAAAATATTTCACACAAAAGTTTGTGTTCGAGAAATTTCAGCTTTCCAGCTATTTCAGTGTCTTAGAGACATTGTGCTGGATCACTGAGTCAGTGGTATTTGGCTTTTATATATGATATTTTAGATTTGGTATTACCATACCAAATCAACAAGGTTTTGAGGCGTCTATTTTCTATCAATCCGATATTTTTACATATTTTTGTGCCATCTCGAAGAATGATTTTTCTCAATTCAGAAAAAACCCAAAATTTCAACAAAAAAAAAATAGAAACATTGGATTCAAGCGGTTGTTTCCCAAGTTACGAGCATTTGAAGAGACAAAAATATATCAAACAAAAATTGATAACTTTTGAACCGCTTGGAAAAAATAATTTGAAAAAAAAAAAAAAATCATGAATATTCTTTTTTCGTACAGTTGGTACGAAAAAAATATGAATATATCAGGTAGATGGAAAATGATTGCGTCAAAATTATTATAGTTGATTAATAACGAAGTAAACGATACGTAGATAAATGATTCACGAAAATATGCATCGTTTTGAATAATCTAGTACTTATCATTGAACAACTAATATTATGCCCCTATCGTCTTTCTCGTCATTGATAAATGACGATTATAATCGACTAAAATAAATTACGAGTACGGTTTTGTTTAATCTTGTTCAATGTGACCACATTAGTTCTTCGATGTCGAGGCGTTAATCAATATCATTGAAAATAGATGCGAAACTCCTTTTTTTTTTTTTTTTTTTTTTTTTTACATAGCTCATTAATTAATATGTAAGGTAAAAATCGCGTATGAAATATAATGTCTGGAATTTCTCACGGCTTTGCTATACTAATATAATATACACAGGAAGCATAAGAAATGGCAAGTGCGTTTTTGTACGTTAGTTGAGAAATTTACTGCCATAGAATGGACGAATATCTTTCAAAAATTCATAATCGTTCGATCATCGCTTTAATTGTGCTCAAAATGGTCGAAATCCTGAAACAAAAAAAAACAATGAACGGTTTGAATATTATTCTTGTCACGTTAAAAAAAAAAGTGTACTACACTTTATTGATAAAAATTAATCGTTTAGTATATAAAATACAGTACAGTATATAAAGTACGTACTATGAGAATAGCTGCGGCGATCAGAAGCGCCTTCAGATTCACCTCGAGACTCGTGGGAAACGAAACACCGAAGACATCGGCGTTGGTAAACATCTCGCGCATCAATCCCGACCATGTCTTCGTGATAACGCCGATTTCGCGCGAAGCGTTCGCGGAAAACACCTGGTAATCACGAAATAAAATCATCGGTTAATAATTCTCGGTAACGAACAAACTAAATTGATTGAAAACAGAACATTTCCACTACGTCTTAATTTTTACGTTTAAGTTTTATCGTCTCTGGTTGATTTTACAGATTTAATGTAGAAAATAATCATTCAATCCAATTTATCTTGACACTGAACATTTAATTCTACGATTCATAAGAATATATTATTGTTGAATATTATTTTTCGAAGTCGAATATTAATTTTCGAAGTTGTCACGAAAAAAAAAATTCCAATTTTTTAGGTGACTCAGCCCCCTTAAGGAGCCGTAGAATAACGAGCGAGAGACGAGTATACGATCGAGGAAGCATGAACATCATGTACCGTAAATATACACATTATAAATATGCTTCGGAAGCTGCTGTCGGTGATCTGGGTGTTCTATTAATAAACTCTCTATGGCCTATGCTTAACGAGCTTATCGTATTTACATTGGTCAACTTCAAATGAAGTTACATGGGAGTTGATTAGCATCTATCGCGGCTGAGCTAATTCAAAAGCAGCCCTTTTGTATATTTTCTTGGCATCGTTCCTTGAACACATTGAGACCATTTCGAATTTTTATGTTTAATTTATGGTTGAAAATTGACACTCATTGTATGCCTTTGAGGAATATTTTCGGGTCTACTTTGAAAGAAACAGGCTAAAAATCAATGCATAACGACTTTAAAAGTGGACATGATGGATAAGTGGCTATTGGAAGTGGCTATAGCAATAATAAATGGGATTGTTTATTTTTTCTTGGTATTGGTAATTACGAAATTCTAATGAATACCTGAAATTGTGTAGGCCCGAAACAATCACAGCTACAGCACGGTCCACTTATCTGGAACTCTATGTTACCGTTTCCATTGTAAATGTCGTATTCGGGAAAAAGCATGGCACACTTTTCGTTTATCGTTCCGAGCCGAATGTTTCCGGAAAATACGTCGAGTCGCTGAAAATATACGAAGGGGTTTTTAGTATTTCACGACGAATACAGCGATCTTGAAACATCTTTAATCTCAGAATATTCAAATTACTGCGAAAAACATAATCACATTGCTTCCTGATTTTTTTTCATCGTTCGATAAACGGTTCAAAACAATTTCACAAAAAATTGGTTGATAGTCAATGGTTAATTGTTCATCGTTATTTTTTTATTATTCATCCGAAACTTGCAAATAAATTTGACTTAAATTCAATACTAAACATCCTTTTAAGATAATTATTTTTGTCAGAAACTATTTGAGGAAAAATCTTTAATTTTCTCGGCTCAACCGATATTTCTTGAAAATATTCGCAAACAAATTAAATTCGAAGCAAACAAATTAAATTCGAACGAATAAAAGTTACCATGGAGTAATTCGGAATTGAAAATAAAATAAAACCGATCGAATATGAAACAAAATAAAGAAGTCAAATATTGAAATAAATACTTGAGGACGTAAAACGAAAAAAAATCAAATAACGAGAATAAAACGAATCTAAAAAATGTTGAGTATTGAAAATTCAATTAAATCAATAAAATCGAAAAGAAGAAATATTAATTAAAAAGGATAGATAAAAAAAATGGAGTAAAACAAGCGGAATTGATTATTCACTCGAAGAATTGAATGGAATCGAAGAGATTGGATTTACAATGGAGAACAGAATAAATATCTTTGGAAAGTAGAGAGTTCGAGTAAAATATCCGACCAAAGCTCTTCCAAACACGTGGCTAATCAATTCCAGTCGGGCTCGTATATGTTCGAGGCTAGTGGACTCCTCCGCACGTGGCTCCGAAGAATTCACACGACGAGCCTTAGTTTACGAGTCAACTTTTGAGCACAAAATCTATACAAGTTTTTTTTTAATCGTCTGCTCATCTGACGAGTTATGACTCAACGGGTCAGGTTTTTAATGCACACAATTATTTTATAATTAGTGAGTTTAGAATAATTGAAATTAAAATAATAATAATAATAATAATAATAATAACGCATTCGATAATGTTATATAATAATTTTTGTCCTTCATCAAGGGTCCAATTAGGAGTTATGAAAGGTCATTATTATCATGTTTTTTTTTTGCAAAACTGGAAATTCATAACGTCTAAAAAAAAATAGAAATTATTCACTCATTGTCAATAAAATATTTAAAAATGTAAAAATCTCTATGGATTTTAGATTTTAACGCCATGTATATCAGCTACTCACGTAATAATTAACGAATGCGTTATTATTTAATCTTCCATTGAAAACAAATGAAAGTAAAATATCTAATAATATAAGATTATTACTTGCAATTTGAAAAATGAAAAAATTAAAGGTTACGTAACCAGGCGTGAACTCGAGGCAGCATCGTAAGAGTCGGAGACCTTACCAGCTGAGTCATAACCCGCCAGGTTACCAGGGAATCAACAGATTCTTGTATATATTTACATAGTTGAATATGCATATACGTTGTGTTCAGGATTTATCTAAAAAACTAAGGCCAGTCGCCCGGATTCCTTCGAGCCAGTTACTGAGGAGGTACTCCCCCCCCCCCTCCACCATACATAAACGCGATTGAAATCGATTACTAACATGTTTGGTAGGTTTCTTCCAAATAAAACGATCCCACAGAAAAATTTTGAAGATGATCGAATATTTGAATAAATTGAATAAAACATATATACATCGATTTGGCGAGAAAAAAGGATGCAAAACAAAATTTCACAAAACCAATAAATATAAGAATCTTATGTCAGTTAGTTAATATTAAAATAAAATTTTTTAAGTTGATTCAGAAATAAACAATTATTCCTTTCGAGCTTTCCCCACGCGTTAATTATCAAAGTTAGATGTGTGACGTCGTTGACCTTTTTCGTAGGAAATTCAATTCTCTACAACATTGTTCATGTGAACTTTTGTCTATATAGCGTTGTTCGTCCAGCGTTTGGACGGGAAGGTAAAAAGAATGAGAAAATCAATGCATTTTTACCTTCTTGTCCAAAAGCTGGATGAACAACGCTATATAGACCCAATTTTTTTATCATTTGAGAGTATTGACAACTGCACAGCTTTTTGTATTAATGAACAAAACTAACCGACGTCCAAATTTCAGTGGGTCGCCATAATCGAAGCACTTCTCGATTTGTCCTGTCGTAGACTCGGATATCAAATTCTCGAGAATTTCCACAGCATAAACGATTGAAAGCCGATGACTCCTCCTTCAGGTAGAACAGTGGATACCCGCTCGAGTTCATCATAACGTATTTGTTCTTCTGTGGCCAGCCGACGATCGCTGTGAATTTTGGAAAAAATATTTCAGTCAATTTACTTTCGATTCTACTTCACATCCAGATTTTCGTGATTCTCATTGAATTACTCAACGCTATTTGATGTGTCTACTTCATAATTTTTCCTTTTTAATTCACAATGATATATTTCGAAAATTTTTTGCCAATAAGATAACGTTTTGAGAAGTATTATCCATGCGCTAAATGAATTAAGGGGGCTGAGTCACTTAAAGAATTGAAAAAAGTTTTTTTTTTCGTGACACGATCAATTGAAATTTAAAATTGATTTTACCCTTATGAAGTACCTATGCTTAGCTATCATTTCAAATTTTTTCATAGCCATATAAAGCATGGGAATGTTGTGATAAATCCCACAGCGTTCAAATGGTTCATATGGCTATGAAAAAATTTGAAATTATAGATGAGTATAGGTATTTTATAAGGGTAAAATCGATTTTTAATTTGGATTGATCATGTCACGAAAAAAAAAAATGTTCCCAAATTTTTAGGTGACTCAGCCCTCTCAATAGTCAGTCTATATTAAGGGAGTCGAGAGTCACATGATAATTTGAAAAAAATTTGACATGCAATGGAATGGCTCGCGACTTGGCTGGCGAGGGTTCCTATGCCATTATCGGACGATACTCGGGGCTGACCTTCCAAGGTATCGACGTGTTGGTCGAGGAAGATCTTGTCAAGGTGCATAAGGGATTCCAACCCTGGTGGACAGGTCGAGTTCAGCGGCGGCCAGCCACCTGCGAAAACACAAGAATCAAACGAATCAAATATATATACATTATTCACAAATCGACTCAAAAATTACTCGTAAACGTATAAACGCTCGTTAAAATTAATTGCGTTGCGTCGAGACTGATCAACCGAACGAGAACGTCAATGGGGTGATGTGTGCGTCGTCGGTCATGCGCGCTATCAATGCCAATAAATTTAACTGCAAAGATATTGTTCAATGAAGAAAGCCGAATCACAAAATTTCCACGCTACATAAATTCACAAAAAAATTATAGCTATCAAAGGTGCACGATAAGAGACGCAAAATATCGTAAATATTTCCAATCATCAACGTTCGGCACTTTTATAATGACAATGCAAATTTTTTTGAATGAATAAATAATCGATTAAAGCCTTATGTACGCAAAAACGTTTTAAAATGTTTCAGTTTTAATTTTTTATTTTTTATTTCATTAGCCTGAATGATTAGAAACATTCAAAGCTCTACAGAATTGAAAAATGCCGAAAATCGTTAAAGTTACATCACTTTTTTTGAACCTCGTGAAAGTTCTAACTTTCAAACGAAGCTTCAGATCGCTCAGAAATTTTTACAACACATTCTTAGCATCATCACCTATCGTGTTAACCACAGAAACAAAAATTTGAATAACACGAAAAAAATATAAAAAATAAAATACCGTCAAAAAATTGAGTAAAAAAAATTTCAAGTTTCGAATTTTTATTATAATAATTTTTTTTTTTCATAATATTATTGGTTCACACTGAAGATACATTCATCATGCAACTATAAATACGTTCAATTTTTTTTTCAGACACCCACATCGATGCCGAGAACTTTCACCATCAACGCAGGCGCCAAAAAAAAAATACATTGCTTTATCATGTAATATCTCCGCCATTTGTTGATATTTCTGATCCTAATTTTTTTTTACATATACTCAGCCATGTGCATAAATAATCTGCAAAAAATTGTTGTCAATATACGCGTCATTTGTTTTTCAACCGCGTCCAGAAAAGTACATTCGAAAATCGTCAAAATCGCAAATACAATTTAATTAATCATAATAATGCATTTTTAACTCTTAAACCTTTTTTCCTCATCCGTCAGAAATCTCGTGTAGTCCTTGTTTTTTCGGCACTTCTTCGCTGTTTCTCTCAGCAAATTCATAACTCGTCTTCGCAATTGTTTCATTCGCATTCTCCACGAAGTTTCAAAGTACTCCGAGTCCATTACCCGTTCGTTGCGATTAACGAGGGAAATATTTTCCGTTTCGTACATCGATTCCATCGATTATTACAATTTTTCATATAACTCCGTTATTGCTTCTCAATTATCATCGCGATTCGAAAAAAAAAAAAAAAAAACAGTTCACTATGAATTATCATCGACGAAATATCCAAAAACTTCATGACTTCCGGTCGCACGAAAAAAATGTCGAACAAAATAATGCAACACACTTGTGAATCACGTTTCACAGATCCTTCTTAAAAAAAAAACTATCGACACACGGTTTAATGAATGAAAAAATAAAAAAAATAAAAACAAAAACTAGTTCGTGCTGTTGGTTATCGATAAGCAGAGTGAACACGATTGACGTCGAACGGACTATACCAACGACCGCGACATCCTATCCTAAACGTCGTTGCCAGCCCCAATTACTTTATCATCGTGAGCGTTACAATTGTCGTCGGGCAAGTCGACTCTCGAGGTCTTACCGGACGGATCATCGGGCAAAGAGTCAGTCCAAAATGGGTGCATCGTGGATTTACCAATCTAGAACATGTCGTACATGTTTCAGCCTCACAAATAGCTCAACCAATAATGAATTAACACTCGGTAATGTTAATTTTCCACTTCCAATGATAATTCCAATTCAAATTCGACGATTTTGGCGTGTGCTTGACTGAGGTTTTGTCAGTGACTGTACACCTGTTTGCAACTGTTTCGACGGTAACAATTCATGAAAAAGGCGATATTCCTCATTGCTTTGATTAATTTATCGACAATCACGCAGTCGATTCGTTTGAAACTCAGCGTGATCAATCGCTCGATCCTAAATCTCGATGATACAATATTTTCAATATTTACCGACATTCAGTTTCATTCATTTTGCAACCATCAACGTCTGCACAACCTGTTTTCCCACAAGCGATCGTGTTAAATACCAGTTGATTCACAAATTTACAACTACTTAATTATTCAGTGACAAAATTCTGAAACAATTCGTGCATCATTATTCCAACGAGAACCATCGTTCATCAAATTTTCAAGAATTTCACATTCCTCGTTATCCATCCGGCAAAACCTCAATTGTACCAAAAAATTACAGTCGTCGTTGAGAATTCTGAGGCACCGTGTGCGAAATTTCCGCACTGTAGCTCAAACCCTTCTCAAATTACAGACGTTGGAATTTTGGATTTACATTGGATTAAAAATTTTGGAAAATTCATCAAACCGTCACACAGCTTTCCCTACAAGAAAGCACAATAGCCACCGTACACCTTTCATCCACACATCTGCTCCAACATCATAAATCCAATTTCCAGGTCGTCTTTGAATTATTAAGAAAAAAAAACAAAAAAAAATTAAAAAACGGAAGAAAAAAAATTGTAAAAATTGTAAATTAAAAAAAAAACAGTCTCAGCATCAAGAATGTTAGTCTCGAAGAACATTTGGAAGTTGAGGTCGAAGAGTAAGTACACTGAGGCCGGTAATTGACGTTCACCCACTCGTTTCCGTTCACGTCGTGTCAGCCATGTTTGGCGAATTAAAACGAATTAATGATAATTTTTCCTCCGGTCTTCCCGGCTGAACGACTCGGAGCCTCTTCCAAACGTTTGCTCGTCTTCACAGTTGCATTTGCACACTGACGAATCTCATTTTCAACCGACGAAAGTCGTTCCCCTAACGATGAAATATAATCGTTTCAGGTTTTTTTTTTTTATCAGGACTCGTCGACCTCGTGTCGAAGCTTTTGTGACGATAAACAAAGTTCTTCTTCAACTCGTCGACGATCAACAATATTCAACAATATTCAATATCACGAACAACACAAAACGTTATTCCCCTTTTATTTCTTTTTATTCGTGACATATCTCACTTGCAGTGAGGCTCGAGGATCTCTCGTTCGATTCTGCTCTCGTTAAAAATACATTATGCGTATTATAATCCGAGTACGAGTAACAATTGAGACGAGGGAGAGTGATAGTGTGTGTGTGTGTGTGTGTGTGTGTTTGTTGCGGTGAAATGCGGGCACTCTGAACGTCTGATTTTCACGCTTAAGCTACGCGGTAACGAGACAACGCTTATCGACCCTCTTCTCGTCATCCGACAATCACTCGTCGAGCTGTTTAACAAATTTACGATGACGTTGCGACGATATTCGTTATTGTACCGTCAACAACAACAGTGACGACGACAACAACAATTTCTACGACTTTGTCGACTGGTACTTTGGTTTTTTTTTTATTTATTTTTTTAGGTTGTGATTAAGAGAGATTGCAGGAAAAATAGGTGAATTTTGGGAATTGTTATCTCGAAAACTATTCGGCCGATTGAATTCAAGTTGGTTTTGTTCGAAAGTATGTACATTGAGGTATGTTGACGAATTTTTGTTTGAATGTAGGGTGAATAGGAGTGGTGTTATTCTGGCTGGGGTGAAATAACTTTTTCAAAGTCGGTTCCCACTTTTTTTTAGATAACGGATTGGACGATTCCTTTGAAATTTGGACACAGTATGCACGGATAGGTAATGAAGTTCGGCACGTAGGATTTTTTTGAAAACTCATTTATTTAGTTTTTTTATCAATCAACAATGGGGAGTGAATTGAGGTTTAAAAGTGAATTTCAACTTCAATCAAGCGGAATTTTGTGAAAAAAAAATCCTACGTGCCGAACAGCTCGAGACGTTGCACTTTGAGAATCATCGTGAAATTTTTTGTTTCGGACCAACCGACTGCCGGAAAAAGTGGGAACAGCAAACCGTGCCGACGACAAAGTTATTTTACGTCAACCAGAATTACAGCGCTTCCATTCACTATACATTCAAACGAAAATTCGTGAACGTACCTCAATGTACATTCTTTCGAATAAAACCAATTTGATTTTAATCGGACCAATAGTTTTTAAGATAATAATTCCCAAAATCAATTATAGTAATTATAGTAATGAGAAATATCGCCTTTTTATGAATTGTTATAGTCGAAACAGTTGCAAACAGGTGTACAGTCACTGACAAAACCTCAGTCGAGCACACGCCAAAATCTTCGAATTTCACTTCAATTATCATTGGAAGTGGAAAATTAACATAACTCAATCTTAATTCATTATTAGTTCAGCTATTCATAAGCCTAAACATTTACAACATAATCTATATTGGTAAATCCACGATTCGCCCATTTTGGACCAACTTTTTGCCACACGATCCATCCAGTAAAACCTCAATTATTCAATTGATAATTTCACTCGTTAACGTTGAAAACTCGTCACGAATTTTCTACACGATTTTTATCGTTATTATTATTTTTTTTTCACGCACTTTTTCGGTTATCTCACTTTTCAATTCAATTCAGCCGCCAAAAAAAAAAAACTTTTCATTAATTCAAAAATATCCGTCGTGGACATTTTATTCCTTCTTCTTCAATAAATTACATTCGCCCCATTAAAACATAAAACAAACAAACAAAAAAAAAACAAACGATTTCTAAAAAGATTGTTGGAGAGAAAAAAAATCATTGGATCATTACTTTCGAGTGTAAAAAATGTGAAATCGATTTGAAGAGTTCAGCCAAGAATCACAGCTACTTCACCGAAATTTCCAAACCTCACTGACGGACAGTCTACACGTGTGTTAGAGTCGTGATTGTGTGTGTGTCCCCACGACTGATGAAAACGAGAGGAGGAGCCTTAAAGGGGGAGGAGGGAAGTTGGGGGGAAAGGGGGGTGAGGAGGACACCTGGAACATTATGTGTGTTATTTGAACAGTGTGATAACGGAACGGCGAGGCTTATTAACCGAGACTCGTTTCGTTTCAATCCCACAACCGATCTTCGTGGACTTTCTAAACGCTTGGGCTTCACCGTGTCTAGTGTAATTATTTGCTTCGATTGTCACTCGTCGTCTTTGACGTACAAACGATTTTTTTTTTTTCTGTTACTTTATTTACTCGTAAGCGATAGTGGTAAATTTTTGAACCTACACAGGAACCAGCGATAAGGCAGCATTTGTACCAATGCGTTTTAACACAGCCACACCACATGCTCCACTATAGATTATATACTCTCAGACTTCAGGTTGGCTTCGATATCGTCTGAGCTGCGTTCAAATGGTCCGTTTTACGTGGAATTTTGTAAACAGAAATCACGGTTTACGGAAAAACTAAAAATTATCAGTATCCATCACTGCGTAACGCGGAAAACCTTAGGATTCTGTTGATTATTATTGTTTGTACAATGATCAGATTGGTTTTGCTTCCTCGTAAAGGAAGCTATGTGACGGTGAGAATTTTTTTTTCGAGATCTTCATGTCACCACGTTCAAAAATGTGGCAAAACGTCGAGGAAACACATTTGGAGAAAATGTCCGCATGTATGTATGTGTGTGTGAAAAAAAAATTGGAACGTGTATAACTCGAGAACGGTTTTAGCTACAGCCCCCAAATTTCGCAGACATGTGCAGCTCCGTAATCCCTTCTTCGTCTGTGATTATCGCGATGATTCAAGCTACGACTCGGATTTTATGTCGTTTTCAAATTCTCAAAAAAAAAAGGGCGTTGTCAGTGTGGCGATCGCAAATTTTGAGATACTCGTTTGAATAGTTATTGACAAAGAGGTGTGTACCCGAGGTTGGTTGGTATTGCATTTGGGCCAAATCCATCGATAAGTTTTGATTTTATGATATTCTGAATTTTTCTGAAAATCAAATTTGTCGCTGTAACTTTCGTTAAATTTGACCAATCGAGGTCCAACTTTACAAAAGTATAGAACGCAACTTTACAATGGTATATGAGCGCAGGGATGGGCATTCGTTCGATGAAAATTTATTTCAATTACTTTTCGGACCAAATAATAATTAATTTGTCAGCAGATTCATTAAATATTTTCATAATTCATTGTTAAATAATTATTCACGTAAATTGATGATAATTATTGCAGAAATGTGAAAACATTGATTATCGCGTGATAATTTCTATGATCAGTCCCGATGCATTCAATTAATTTTCAAGAGCCTCCAGCTTACTGAAAATGAAAATTTAATTCAAACATAATTCTCGGATGAAATAATAATAATTGATCTTTCAGCAGATTTATCAAATATTATCATAATTAATTGTAAAATAATTCAATTAATTTTCAATAGCCTCGAGCTTACTGTCATGCGACGATTGGCTGATGGTGTTGACTCCGGAAGCCGGTGGCGTTGTGATGGCCCAATTTTGTCGAGTGTCCGGCCATCTCGACGATTCCGCACCAAAAGCCGTTTCCTTCATCATGTTCGCACACAGTCTGACGAAAAAACCTGTAACGTGAATAATCGGAAAGCTCAAAACAGTCGTAAGAATGTTTGATTAAATTTAATCGAATTAACCCTCAGTCCGTAAACCAGGGTCGTTTTCGTCATATCGATAATCAAATGTTGTCCTAAGTTGCCTCACATTTTGTATAAAAAGTATATTTAAAAAATTAATTTTCTATAATTTTATCATTGGGACTTTTAATTGGAGGCTTGAAGAACCTTCGTGAATTTTTTCAGATTTTTTTCAGCCGTTTAAAGGTTTAAAAAAAATTGTTTGAAAAAAGGCAACGACGAAAACGACCCTGGTTCACGCATCGAAGGTGCCGAAAAAAAAAATGTTTACGGACTGTAAGGGTTAAATAAATGACCATAATGTTTCGCGTCTTACGGATAACGACGAACGATTCGAATTATAACTCGCAGACATGCAGAGTTCGGCATTATCAACCGGCGATACGAATTATCTTGCAAACCGCGAATATATATAGCGTTAGTTCGCAAATTTGCGGTTAGCTCGCAGCAGCGAATAAAATACCACTACGCGCGATAGTCCCGAGAGTGGGGAAGCCCCGAGTGGGCCTACAGTGAAACTCCGAATTTCTTCGACTGCCCCGATGGAAATAATTACAAGGCATTACAGATTTTCATGCATTCCATCGTGTAATCCTGAATCTTGATGATGTAATATTTTTCAATATTTTTTAATATTCACTGAAATTTAGTTCCATTCATTTTGTGCGTTAAATACCAGTAAATTCATAAATTTATAAGTAATAATTGTAAGTTATTCAGTGAAAAATTCTGAACCGATTCAGGTTCCATTATTCTAACTAAAAAATATCACTCTTCAAATTTTCAAGAATTTCCGGCATTCATCGATTTTCTTTTCCCATTTGAGTAACGAAACCTTAAAAAATTTTGAAACAATGAAAAAAAAACAAAATTTTGAAACTCCATTTTTTTTACCATTTTTTTTTTAAGGTCAAGGTTTTACCATTTTTTTTCTTATGACAATTTTGTTCTCTGCATTTTTTTCTTTCAACCGAATGCATAATAGCTCAAGAATATTGTGTCGAAATTTCAAGTCGATTTGAACAAAATTTACGACGTCTATAACAACGTAATAATTTTCAATATTTTTGGAATGAAAATTTCGTAAAATATTGTTCAAATGTTGTATCATTGTATAAAAATTTCCCGAACAAATTTACACTATTTGTATTGCCAGAAAAAAAAACCGCTTCTTAAAAACGCTTCCTTTTCACCAAATTAACCTCACCCCCTCCTAAAATGCATAATGTTCGAAACACCTTAGCAAAACCCCTAAATTATCATCACCCAAGATTTTGGCACTTCCTTATGTTCGCGCACGCGCTCCGGACTCATCAATTTCGCACTTCCGGTCGCACGAGACACGCCGGAGGCCGGATGAATGGAAAATAAAATTCCTCACGCACAAGTAAAGCGTGACTCGACTGTACAGCAAAAAAAAAAAAAATAATAATAATAAAACTCAAACGCTGCGATACCCAGCGACCCGATATGACGCCTCATACTTTTTTTATCCGCTCGACCACGTCGCAATATATATATATATATATATATATATATATATAGGGGAGTAACAATGTGCTTTTAGCGTTATTAAATTGTACAGGTCGTCGGTCCCGTACTCGGTCGGCTATCGCCATTGATTTTAGAGGTCGTTAGTCTTGACGGAAAGAATATAGTGGGAGTCTATATAAAAGCGAACTGACGCTGACACGATGCGTCTGCAAGTGTATGAGATAGACTGGCTGACCGACACGCCAAACCAATATCATCGTTCTTCACACAGACACAGACTAATGCATTATAATATCACACAAATACACAATAATAAACACACATACAGACGAGTTTGAATATGCTGAATTAAGTCTTTTGTGGTTGAGGCTAGACGACCCCGAGATCGTCATTAATAAATTCATTGTATGGGTTTAATATCCGAGTATTGTTTACCGGCTGCGGTTTACGAGCGAAATGTAGAAACCATTCGATTGATTCATCGGTTTTGCCTGGCTTTCAGTGTACTCTTAATGTTCCAATGAACGGAATATTGAGGGGAGTCAGTCATCTAAAACATTTTTTTGGCTATGAAAAAATTGGAAATGATAGCTGAGTATAAGTATCATATAAGAGTAGAATCGATTTTAAATATGAATTGATCATGTCACGAAAAAAAAAATATTAAAATTAAAATTAAAAAAAAAAAATTAGGTGACTCAGCCCCCTTAAGCTGTTTCATACTTTTTATCCGTGATCAAAACATCGTGATCATAACATTTCACAGCCTCGAAAATGTGTGTATGCGTTTCCTCATTCCTCATTGTTGCGCTCGAATTTTTTTTTCCAATCTTTTTCATGTTAAAAAAAAACTATCGAATGATAAGCTACATTGATTCATTTTTCAGCTTATAAACATTTTTCCGCGGTATTGATACGGACTCTTCGCCGATATCGCGGTTTACGGACAATGGTCTATCGATATAGATATACATTTATGTATATTCCTATTCCTGGTATAATTTTTTTTAAAACAGATTTTTACGTTAAACCCTTCTCAATTTCCTCCTCCTCGCACTTTGCCAGGCTGCTGACAACCGAACTGCTGGGGAATATGTCCAATACCTCTTTTAATGAATCTAACGAATATCAATCGGTGAAAGTTGATTTAGATCTCGTTCCTGTATTTTTTTTTCTTTTTTTTTGTAACGAATTTTTAAAGCAGAGATGCTTCGGTAAACCGAATCCGAATAGAATAGAGCGAAAGATAATGCCTGCAGCCTGTAGAATTTTGTAGGTAGAAGTTTGTAATACACACACACAAACAGAGACAGCTGGAAAAAAAAAACGAAAAGTATGCTGACACTCATTGACAAACGCATTGGCACAGTGACTTGCAGTCGTCACGTTTCAAACTTCGACTAATCGTTTATTTATTTATTTATTTTTTTTTTTTTTTCGACCGAATTATTTTCATCATATTCGATGCGTAGATTCGTCGCAAAATTTTTCGTGTTCCTCGTCCCCGTTTCCGGTGTGCGAACGCACATGCGAACGCGAGCTCATCGAGTTCCAGATGAAATTCGAGACGAAAGTTCATTCAGCTGTTAACGGAATAATTCGCACGTGTGCGTTTAAGCGCATAGGCGAACGCTCGAAAATGCCGGATTTCGATATTGTTGCTAGCTCACCTTAAGGACGGGGTAAGGTATTGACATTTTTTTATATTTTTTCAACTGAATGCATAATGTCTCAAGAATATTGTGTGAAAATTTCAAGTCGATCGGAGCAAAATTGACGACGTTATCGAGTATTTGAGTGTCCGTGCGTAAAACTTCAAAGCGTTATCCCGAAACTCGACATTTTTTAAGTTCCGTGTTCGCGATAACGCTAAATCTACTGGACAACAATAGTTTTTAAATTTTGCACACTACCTTTTCACATAATTCACCAGGTATTGTCGGGAGCTTTTTCTTTTCTAATAATTATCAATTTTACAACAAGAAATTGGCTGATTTTAATATCGAAAATCGTTTTTTTTTTGCTTCCAAGTGCTAGGAAAAAATCAAAAATCAAACAAAAAAAAAATCTTCTCGTGATTACCTCGAGAAACATCTCCTCTAACTCGTGCATTTTGATTTTTTTTGTTTCAGATGATTCTTTCGCGAGTTATTATCAACACCGCGAACCAACTTTTTTTCACACCTTTGGAGATTCACCGTCACCCGCTTAATTTTCAATATCTTGGAATGAAAATTTAGAAAAATATCGTTCAAATGTTGTATCATCATATGGAAATTGCTAGAACAAATTTACACTATTTGTATCGCCAGAAAAAAAATCTTAAAATCATGCTTCTTTTTCACCGAATTAACCTTACTCCCCCCCTTAACCTTCGGTATCCATGCATTCATTATTCAAGACAGATTATAACCCCAGCGAGTGCCACTAGAGGGAGAAGTGGAGGGACGGGGAGGGGGGGGGGTCTAAAGTGAAGCTTTCCTTCCTCTTGATCTGGCAGCACTGCTTCAAGTACGTCAAGTACGTCTGTTAGATAAGCGAGGGGCATAACTGTGTCTCGCGTGAGTCAAGGTTTCGTTTCACGACTTCCGTAACAATTTTCGTCCACAATTGAAATTTTGATTTCATGAAACATTTCGCAATTTTCGTCTTGAAAAAAAAACAAAAAAAAATCCCCGAAAACATTTGTGATGGAATTAAACTGCGTGGCAAGGCGTGAAAGATGCATGGAACAGATTAAAATGTCTGTCGATAGATAAACAAAGATAGGAAGACGTGGGATTTAACAAAAACAACAACAGAATGAGCTTATCTGCGTTTTCATGAATTTCAAAAGTCTTTCGAACTTCGTGGGAATCTTCCGTATCCGGTTATCGGATAAGTGCATCGACACGCATCCGATCTTGCGAAATTTCCAATTGACGCATTCCATGATAAATGTTGAACGAGCTCGAAGCCCAGCGATTGTCACTGATTGGCATGGATATCACGCCTGCGCTATACGAGGCAGCTTGGCACAAATGCTCTCTAGTCTCTATTTTTAGAGTTTGCCATGAACGGGGGGGGGAGAGGGACCACGCCAAACGTTTTACGATTGTTCGTTCTGATATTGCATTCTGTCGAGGTAATTTGTGACCCCGAGTCATTCGTGAATTCTTCGATCGAAATTATTCAAACTCTTGGTAAAATTTCGTCGTTTACGAGTTAAGTACCCTCCATGAGAGAGTTCCTCGTCAGATTTTCATGAAACTTGGCATACTTATGGGTATTGATGAGAAAAAGGTTCGGTTAAATTTTTATGGGTTTCCGGAGCGCGAGAAAAAACATATCAACACTTTTATTTGTCACACGTTTAACATGGAGACTTGTGGAAAATCACGCTCAATTTGATATAATACAAAAAGTCCTCGTCAGATTTTAATGAAAACACTTGTGCTGCAAGTTGAATATTCGGACAACATTTTGGGCACTTGACAGTAGAGATCGGGAGACTGTGATGATGATGATAAGCAAATGAACATCGGGAAAATACAGTTTATATGAGGAGTTGGTCGTGATTCAGTAGACATGGCAACGTTGCGCGTTTGTTTCCCATCTTCTCTCTCTCTCTCACTAATCGACATCATAACACGCGACGTTGTCACATCAAAGTACTACGTACCTCAATCAAGAGATGTTATATCTTAGGCTTGCTTTGACTCTTACAGTTTGTAGGAATACTACCTTAAATAAAACGTTTCCAAAAGAACAAGCTCATTCAGTTGTGAAATGACTCGACGATAGATATTAACTACATATGTCCACCGAAAAACACTGACCGACACGCTTAACATTCCCCTGGTCGGAATCAGCCTTGACCGGTAACCTCGAAACCAATAAAAATTAACGAACAAAAATTCCATTCCTTTTCGCCATCCATTTCGCAGCCCCAAATCGTTTAATTCATCAACAGACAAAAATTCCACAAACGAAAATTCACAGCAACGCAAAACTCGAAAGAGTCCGCGTCATCGACGTCCTTTCCAGTCCTTTTGACATTTCAAATGAGTCACAAACGCTTCTGCCAGAGCAGTCTGAAGTATATCTATAGTCGTAAAATATCGAATCGATGTTACACATGCATTATCTGACGATAGATTCAAATCGTTAAGGGCCATTACTACAAGTCGACAATCCACCCGATGAATGTGCTCGCCGGAGAAAATACTTCGAACAAACGATACAATCAACAATAATACAGTAATGTAAAATACAATTAGATAATAACCTCAAATATTATAATCCTCGATATAGTCCAAGTTCCACGTTCCACCCGTTCCTGTCAACAAGTGTTGCCTCCTACGTCACGTTATAATTCCCAAACTCTCGAAAACCAAAACAAACAAAAAAAAAACAACAACAAAAAAAAATACTTCGACGATATGAAAAATAAAATCGTAAACTAAAAGTTGTGAATAACCGAGCCGTGAATGGACTGTACAATCGCACGTGTGTTCTCGACGACTGTCAACGACGAATTAAACGCCGAGTTCTGTAATAAACCCTCGAGGAACATATATACATATATACACATACATATATATAACATGATCCGAAGCGGTGACACACGACAAACGTTCACGTGTATCGCGTGGGACGTAATTTACTCGTGATAACGAATTACAAGAAATTACCCATAACCCCCAAACAATATGTAATATACATAAGCCCCACGAAGGTTTTTTTTTCGAGGAACAGCGTTTGAGCCATTGAAAGATAAAGAAGTTTGTGTTAGACAGTCCTACGAGGTTCGACCAATGAGCGAACGAATGAAAAAATAAGAAAAAAAAAGAAAAGGAAAAAATAATAAAAACGTTTGGGTTATCAAGACAAGTCGAGACGGTTTGAGCCGAGAGGGGGCGCTGCATCGCACGAAGGCAGCCAAGTGTTGCCCGGTGCTGCCACTGGGCAGTGCGCTTATTTTCAGTGTGCTTCGCGCAGGCTACAGTCGAGGACGCGAGTTTGTGTCTCTCAAACTCCCTTTTTTTCCCCCCACCCTATCCCCCCATTGTATTAGTTCACACACACACACACACACAGAGCAGCAGCAGCAGCGAACCATCATCATCGTTCTCGTTGTGTGTACGACCGTCCTTGCGTCGAATGGCGTTGTCGTTCTCTCCGGTTGTTTATGACGTGTGCAAACCGGTAAAATCCCGAAATTCGATCTAACGGGTGACGAAAAAAAACAAGCAGAAACCAACTGCGCGAAAAGTGTTGTCACATCGAGGGGGAGGGGGGAGTGTATAATTGTGAAACGTGACTCGTCGTCGCCCATTCGGGCGCGGAGGGGGGGGCGGGGTGGAAGTTACAGTGACGAAGAGACCGAGGTCGGGTTATACGACAGACCGTAGCGCTCGACCAATCACCGTTCATCTCCGAGGAACATCGTGTTTTTTTTGTTTGTTTTGTTTTTCCATGTACGTACGAAATATTCACGGCTGCCCACGCGTTTAGCGTATATATATATGTGCGTGTGTATATATATATATGTGGCACGAGACGTTTTATGCGATATAAAGGCCCGTTCTGCGTCCTCGCACGTTCGTGGAAAATCCGTGTAACACGATAAGATGGCGGCACGGTCTGGCAACACATCGCGGCACTGCGAGAAGTGAGACGGAGGGAGGGGGAGGGGACAGAAACGGAAGAAGACGGAGTCATTGAGGAGATACGGGACAAGCAGGACGTGATTACGGAAGACGTGTGTGTGTGTGTGTTTTCTTTTTGGGATCGTTGAGTTTTTCGACGACGTTGGAAAATTCAGGAGGCACTGGCGAATGTGAGAAAAAATCATTCGACACACGAATATATATTTATATATATAAATATATATATATACAAAAGCGGCAGCACCATCGTGCGGGGAACGGGGAGACCGAGGATCGTGTCATGTCTTGGCGCAGCTACGGGTCCACTTCTCTTTGTGCCACTGGTTACCAATCGTGAAACATCCACATCTACCGATGCCTTTGTCCGGCCGTGAGACCTTCCCGCACGGTTTATCCACCGCCAACGAGATCCCATCGTCTTACGTCCTTCCGGCTTTTCGGAGGAGGAGGGCTTGGTAGCCGCCGCCGCTACCGTTTTTTTGTTGTTTTTTTTTTTTCTACAACCATTTCGCGTGTGTGTGTGGGTTCCGTCTCGAACCTCCACTGTGACTCTCTTGTGTGTGTGTGTTTGCGTGCATGTATACATATATCATATGTATGTGTACATAGATATATATAGGATACACGCATATAGAGTATGACGAATTTTATATTGTACCTTAGTCACGCATAATTCATCTTTTTTTTTTCTGTTGGTTTTGTAGGTTATCTTGTTTTGTTACTTTTATACATTGACGTGTGGAAATTGTGGATTTGTGTGCGAGCAGCGATTGAGACAATTGCTATGAGGTTGGAGGTTGCTCGTCGATCGTAGAACGAGGCGATAGAAAACGAAGCCGTGAGTTTCTAGAAGCGAGGTTAGACGAAGCGCGAGCGAGCGACCGAGGCGTCGAAAAATGCGCGAGTTCAAGGTAGTGGTGCTGGGCTCGGGCGGGGTGGGCAAATCCGCTCTGACCGTGCAATTCGTATCGGGCTGTTTCATGGAGAAGTACGATCCAACGATCGAAGACTTTTATCGCAAGGAGATTGAGGTGGACAATTCGCCGTGCGTTCTGGAGATTCTCGACACGGCGGGAACGGAACAATTCGCGAGCATGCGAGATCTGTACATAAAGAACGGACAGGGTTTCGTGGTGGTCTACAGCCTGACGAATCATCAGACATTTCAGGATATAAAAGCCATGAAGGAGCTGATAACACGCGTCAAGGGTACGGAAAGAGTGCCGGTTTTGTTGGTCGCCAACAAATTGGATCTGGAACATCAGCGCGAAGTCGACACGGCGGAGGGCAACGCGCTCGCCCAACTCTGGGGATGTCCCTTCGTCGAAGCGTCGGCCAAGAATCGCACCAACGTGAACGAAATGTTTGCGGAAATAGTGCGAGAGATGAATGTCAGTCCGGAGAAGGAGAAGAAGAGCTACTGCTGCTGCAGCGTACTCTAATACTTAATCAAAATTTTTAACGGACGGAAGGCCGAGCGGCGTCGAGGGAGAGTCAGTTTGGGCGCCGGACGACGGACGTCGACGAGTGAGAGGACGAACGACGAATGAAAAAAATAAAAATAAATAAATACTTTCGAGTTGGTCGGCCGGGTCGTGCTGTGAACTTTGTGGAACTTGTAGGAATAATTAAATGTCGCGACGATAACTTCGGTGAATGACTAAGACTTTGAGAGCCAGAGGAGAAGACGAGTGAAAAAACTGTCGTTGTCTTCTCTGAGTCGGTCTCAACTTTTTTTTTTTTTTTTTTTTTTTGTATCGAAAGATCGTGGCTGACGATTTGCCACGACCAAATATTTTAATATACATGAATAGTATTATATGTAACATTATTGTAATATATAATTGTAGGTAGACAAGCGGACAACGTGAGAAGGCGTGGATATTAAAAAAGAAGCGTAATAACGTGAATATTAAAAAAGAAAAAAAAAGGACCAATATGCAATACGCAAGGAAAATGAAAGATGAGGGAAAGAGGCAGAGAAAGAGATGGAGATTGTGGGAAAACGTTGCTTCCGCGAGGAAGAGTCGCTGCGCTGGTGCCCCGTGCGTTGTTAATTGTTAACGACAAAACCAAATTTGATATCAATTAGCTTTTTCTGATCGATTAGACAAAAACAAAAAAAAAAAAACATTGTGCAATCATCACACACCCATAAAGACTCACTGAGATATACTATCGCCGCTAACGACTATTACCACGGACACTGCTAATACGATTGTTGTTTCTTATCATTATCATTGTCGTTCGAAATGGGAAAACGCGAGGTGCTAAACCGGTGTCGAGGCTTCTTCATTTTTATTCGCAACTTTTGTTGAAAAAAGTCATATCGAACGATTGTAACATAAACGATCGGACAAGCATTTTTTTTTTTTTTCAATTTTTCTTGCATCGCAGTTTGTCAATCGCGATCATCTTCGATTTCTTGGACGTTCGCATTTTGTACGCAGATAATATTTCCAAACGCGCTCGGATTACATTTCAAATTTTGTTTTTTCCACGCTTGTCGTCGATCTTGATTGTTTCGAGGACTCGTCGCAACGTCTTCCTGCGAACTACCAATCGTGGTAAGCGTTCTAAACACAAACCGTTGCGAGTCTTTGGCGACGAGCGAAATACGATCCGGATCCTTTTTTTGGGCTCCGAGGAATTGTGACAGAGCGAAAATATGTGAACTCGACGTTGTCCGTCGAGGTCGATCGAAATGTCTTTGCCTTTCGTTGCCCGATTGTTTTAAGTTGATTTAAACAAAAAAAAAAAAAAAAGTTTTTTTTAACATTCTTTTCTTTAAATTCCTTCGTTCCGTTGTTTATCTTTTTTTTTTGTTTTTTTTTTAAGTGCTCTCTTTCCACTGTGTGTCCGCAGATAAGAATTATTATTGTCTGCAATAAGTCGTATGTGTAATACTGTACAGAAGGAATACCCCTAAAGTCAATGAGTCACACACAGGATATAAATACTTTGTACTATTGGTGGAATGAAATAATTGCAAAAGAACGTGTATATTCGTTTACGTTTTATGCTATATCCAAAGTATTTGTTTATTCGTTTTATTATTCTCTTTTATTATTATTTTTATTTCACATCAGTCAAACCGAGAATAAAAAAAATAAAAAAAAAAAACAAAAACAAAATCCGATCGATTTAATTATGAAAAGAAAAAAAATAATGTGTTAACAAAAAAATTCACAGCGTTTGTGGTGTTGAATTTGCAAGGTATCAAGATCAGAGGAGCTAAAACTAACCATTTTAATCGTGTATCTAAAAATTTTCGACGCAACGCGATCAATTTTCAATTTCAAATCTTTTGGGATTTTTTTTCCTTTCTCTTCATTAACCTACAAATCAACACCACGCTGCGTATTGTGTTTGTCCAGCGTTTACAATAATCGTGATATTCGTGAAAAGCTTGTGACTCGATACGTTGATATGTTTTTGCATCGGCTTGGCGTAACGATAACAAAAAAAAAAAAAAGGAAAATAATGAAGATTTTTCCACTTTTCGAAATGCACTGCAGATGCGGATTTTTAATTGCCGTAATGCATCTCTTTGTTCAGATGCGATGAATCATTTTTTTTTTAAATCAGTACATATACGTGGCGATAACCAGAGAGACATGATTCCTAAAATGTCATTGGCAATATTGTTACAAGGCAATTTTTAACGTAAAAAAAAAAACAAAGAAAAAAAAGAAAATCATAAACAGCGTGGAAAAAAAATGAAAAAAAAATATCTCGCTGTGATCAGTACACTTCGATTTTAGTACGTTTTTGTATGGATTGATGTAAAATAATTTTTTGTGGGTCGAGTTGAAAACAAAGCGAACATAAAAAAAAACGAAAAAAAAACGAAATGACTGAGAATCGGTTTGAAAAAGTTCATTTATCGAACAGCGATGGAGTTTGAAAGATTTTGAGAAAAATAATGTATCGTCGTTTGTGATTATCAATTATTATCAATTATTATTATTATTATTATTATTATTTTCTTTCTTTTTTTTTCACTCGATATACCGAATAGTCTTGCTGTGATCCTGTAGATGTAAAACCACAATTTTTGTAATAACTAGGATCGAGACGAGATCGTTGGTCGCGCGAATTTTTTATTATTATTATTATTTTTCATTTTCGTGGATGAAGATCTCAAAGGGCCTCTTTGAACGATATAAGGAACGTCATATCCGTGGATGAACATTCTTTTTTTTTTGTAGCCTGTGCTTCGTACGTACCAAATCGCAAATGATCACAAAAAAAAAAAGAAAAGAACAAAAAAAAACGAACAAATTTAAATAATCACAAAACCGTAAAAACACAGCCATTTTTATCCGATCGAACAATACGAGTTACGCACAAAACTCGATATCTCCGTTTAATATCGATTTATATATTATATATTTATACGAAAGAGTCTCACACACAATAACAACAACAACAACAACAACAACACCACGTTAGCTCATAGTCGTTTGCTTGTCGAACTCAAAATTGCATAATATTTTTCTAAAAATTTGTCGAATGTAGCATTTTCATTATGAACGAAAAAAAAAAAAAAGATTGGGTGAAAGAAAAAAGAATAAGAAGAAAAAAATGAAAAGAAAAGCGAAATAAAATGAAACCAAGTACTGCCCGTCATTCAAGAGTGGGAGAGAGAGAGGAAGAGAGGGAGAGAGAAAGAGAGAGAGAGAAAGAGCGTTTTTTTAGCTTCGTGAATATAATGAAGAGATAAGACGATAAAGGTTTACGCCCTGCCTGTGTCAGCCAGCATATCATCATAAGGACCAGAATTGTTTTGTTTTTCCGGTCCAACTGTTTATTAGTTATGTACTACTTAAAAAAAAAGAAAAAACAAAAAAAAACAATTTCGAACAATTCGTATTGATTATTGTATACTGATATTGATATTGTACACCAATGTATAGGTTTTTAATAGTTTTTTGTTTCTTTTTTTAAAGTTTTTTTTTCAACTTTTGCAACCGGGTAACTTCGATTGAAAAAAAAAAAACGATAACAACAAGAACAACAACAACAACAACAACAAAACACCACAATTTAGATGTATATCGGCCTTTCAGTACTACCTGCGTATGGTATTGAGTACGAAATATGTTATATTTTTTACAATGTGAAGAATCTGTAAATATTATAGCATCAAGTTATACATACAATAAAAATTAACTATCTCTCATGTAAAAAAAAAAACGAAGAAAAAAAAAACATTTTAAAAAAAACGACAACATTAAAAAACCAAGCTTAAGCTAAGCAAGAAAAATGTGCGTTAAATATTATGGGTGAAAGTATTTGGTAACAAAACTATTTTTTTTTTTCTTAAATCGAAATTAATATTTTTTTCGTTTTGAATTATTAGTTATTGGGGAGATAATATTGGAAATTAGTACTACAACTTATGTCATTGGGATAATTGGTTTTGAAATTGCTAATTATGAGCGTTGTACGATGAGCCCTAATAACCATGAAGATATTTATTTCAGCGAGGTGAACAAAAGAGAAAAAAAAAGAAAAGAAAACCTTTTGAGTTAAATATCGAGATACAGGCACGAAGTAATTTCTATCTGATATCGGGGCAAGAGTTTTGACCCGTTGATGATTTGTTGACGTTACCATTTGTGGTCACACGGTTAGAGGCTTCGAACTGTGATCGTGGCATTTTTGGGGCATTGATGCTGGCTCTTTAAGAGTCACCTAAAAAATTGGAGAATTAGAAAAAAAAAAAAAATTCGTGAATGCTCTCAGACACGTTGGTCCATAGTTGTATTAATACAATTGGCAATTATTTGATATCAATGACTGATGCACATTTCTTTTTTTTTTTTTTTTTCATTGTACGCGAATTTCCCCTCTTTCGTCTGAATCAACACGATTGATAATAAACACGACGAGAATTTACAAGCTGCTGGGGAAATAACTTTTTGTGTTGGAAAGAAGAACGCATTTGTGGGAAATAAAATGAGATAAGAGCCCCGGGGGCGATAGGAAGAAAGAAGATAGGCTCTTGGAAATGCGTCATTTTTTTTTTCTTCTCCGACGATATAGCGTAGCAGGAACTTGCGGTTACTTCGTATTTAAACTGCGACTCGAGACTTTGTCGCTCGGTGAATAATAAATGCATGAAACATTGTGTGTGTATATATATATATATATATATATATACACGGAGAGAGACGTCCCAACTCACCGGATTGAAACCCTTCTATCCCCCGACGAGGTCAATGATTTTTTCCTTAGTATCTTTTGGATCCTATGGATCCTACGACGTCACTAATTTTTTTTAAGTACATTATGATACTAGTACGCAATTTTTTTTTTCACATTTTATTTTTCAAGAAAAATTTTTCATGTCACGAGGTGTGTAAATGCGGTTTGGGGCGAACGTAGTGAGCGTAAAAACCGCATTTTACGTGCAGCGTGTCTTGAGATTTTTTATGTCACGCTGTCCGTAAAAGTGCGGTTTTACGGACCTTGTGACATAAAAATTCGTACGACACTCGTACGAAAAACGTTTTCTGGACTCGTGTGATTGCATTACTCGCCTTCGGCTCGTTCTGCAAACTCACACTCGTCAGAAAACATTTTTTCGTCCTAGTGTCATAATATACTATTTCAGACTTTCTCTTACGCCATTTTTATTTTTTATCGAGTAACATTTTCATCCCCGATACCAAATAGAAATTGAGAAACTTTTTTGCATAAAATTGGAATAAGCATCATGTTCCTATTATTATTATTTTTTTTTTGTTTCAATTTCAAGAAAATTCGAGTTTTTCCGAAATTTCAGTATATAAAAGTAGTTTCCTATTTGAAAAAAAATTGAAAATAAAATCTATCTTACAAAAAAATCGATACTTCCATTGTTTTCCATAGAAAATCGATTTTTAGATAATTTTTTATGAAAAAAAAAAAAAATTAATTCATCATTAAAAATAAAACCTGTTCGAATTTTGTGTAAAAAGTTTCTCAACCCTTCGTTGTCACACATTGTGGAAATAACTCGGTGGTCACGCGGGGTCACAATGAAAATCTGCGAAAATTTTTTATTTCATCGGTCATCTAATATACATAAATATAAATATATATATATATATATATATATATTTCAACGGAAGATCAAGACTTAAAAAAAAAAAATAAAGTATCTTTATTCATCTCTTTCATCAAACCGATCAAAATATTCGAAGGAGTCTGGGAGAATAATGAAAAATCATTCGCTCACTGACTAAGAGGACAATAATTTATAGATTCGACATAATTCCTTGCAACTCCCATCGTCATTAACACCGATGAATTCGTTGACAAAATCGTGACCGATTTTGTACCTCGCAGCCTCGATCGAGTGTTCACCATCGAATCGCACCTCGTTGTGCGGAATTTCCATGCACTCGTTGCCAAATTCGTCAATGAGCCTCGCAAATTCGCCCAAAGAATCGACAATCGGTTCGTGACGGGCTCGATTGTTCATCGACAAAATAATCGGCACATAACGATCCGCAAAAATCGTCCTGTCCACGAATTTCTTCAAATTTCTCGCACCAACGATCAAAGATTCGTAAATCTTGTCCGGATTTTTCATTTCTTCGAGGCTCGTTATGCCTCTCGTGTATCTCGCCAAACCTTTCATCAAACACGCGAATGAATCCGGCGAATTTAGATCAGGAAATTCCAAACAATAGACACAAGCTTGAATCGTAACTTCAACGATTTTTTCGTAAGCTTCGTATGCGTTCGAATAACGAAAATTCATCCAATCGATTATCGTCGCTTCGGTCGCAAATTTAACGTATTCCCTTTCCGTGGATTTTACGAACAAATGTCGAAGATAATCGGCGCGAAAACAAGCGAAATTATCGATCGCCGGCCGATCTTTGCCGTCGTTGACGATTTTTCGATCGATTTTTATTCGATTCATCACGACGAAGCATTTTCTTTCGTAATGAGTTATAACATCGAATACATCGGATCTCGATGATAAATTCGTCGACGATGAGGTCACAAAATTCGGTCTGTCGATCGGATCCAAATGACCTTCGATGTCAACGATTTGCGATTGAATTTCATCATTTTCGAAAAAATTTTCGCATTTTCGCAGATAAATTTGTACAACCCGAGTCATGAGACTCAACAACTCGTTGCTCACGAATTTTGGTACCTTGACGTCGTTGCGCATGCGCGACATTGTTCGACCAACAGCTTTGAGCAAATTCATCACTCGCGTTTTTTTCGTACAATTCGTGGCGATTTTTCGCAAACAATTCAACACGCAATTGAGATTCGATTTGATAACATTTTTTTCATTGAGAAAAGGTACGAAAACATTGTTGATCACGTCGTCAACGGTGAACATGCAATTTTCCAACATAACTCGAAGAAATTGTGAAAATTTTTTGGCATTCCATTCGAAATCGTCGATGCAAACTTCGCGAAGCGCAGAGATGAGCAAAGTTTCGTTCGGATTTTCGCGAATACTCGTTATGGGTGACAAAAGTGTAAAATCTACGGGCGATATCATTATGTTTGCGAATTCTTCGTGACCGATCACAATTTTTAAAACAATCGATATGATTAATTTTGGATTTTTCATCATGAAGAACAACAATACGCGTAAATTTTTCGTCGAACGAAAATTTTTGTTGCGTGACATGAAATTTTTGAATGTTTTTTCGGTTTCCGCGGTTTCGAGGGTGTTGAGACCATCGTGATTGAGAATGTATTCCAAAATGGTTTCGTAAACGTCGGTAATGTTTAAAGACATCAGGACTTTTGTTACTGTTTTATAAACTCGTTTTTTGTGTTCCTCCTGACCGGGTTTGGTCATCACGAGTGTGAAATATTCCAAAAGATTGAAAAAATCATCTTTGTCGAGAAGATTCTTGTTGCTATCGATGACGTCGAACGCTTCGTGATTCCAATCTTTGTAACGATTCATCAATTCCTTAAGATGATCTTTATTTCCGTTTGACGCTTCTCGACGCAATTCATCGATGCGCAATTCGCAAATTTGCGTTTCCGTTTGCGGTTTGCACGACAATTGTTGCAAACATTCGATCAAATGATTGTGTTGAAGCAGATGTTCGTTTAGTTTGATTATTTCCACGAGACTGTGACAATCGTGACCGATTGATTGTTGCACGGAAATCGTTCGATTTCCAGCGGATTCCAAACTGGCCCAGTCCAAATAAGCGTTGCAATCGACTTCCTTCAATTTTTTCAACAGCAGATGGGCGAATTCTTGATCGAGCATTCGCAGATGATTGGCGTAGTCGTCGTTGGATCTTTTTACTTCGGCACGACCGAATGTCATTCGATAGATCGACGACAGTTCGTCCGTTGTCGATTCCACACCTTCGCGACTGGTTTTCAAACAGTCCTTCGTAAGACCCAGCACTCGCTTCAATATCGTTCCAATTCTTTCGCTCTTTTGCACATCGGCGACTTCGTGAAGACGCAAAAATTTTTCATCGGAAAACAGAGCGATCAATTCTTGCCAGTTTATGGTCAAAAGTTCCAGGCTCTCTTCGAGCTTGTTCGATTGAGTGCCCGAGTTGCCTACGACTATCATTTTTTTGTAACAATTCAGGGTCGCGGCTACGACAAAGTCGAGAGCTCGATGGAAGTCGAGCAGGGCCAAGCAACGTCGAGCGATGTCCAGTATCTCCACGCACAAGTCCAGCGGAAAATGTAGAATGGATTCTGCGACTATGTCGTGATATCGGAGGGACCACAGGATTTCGGCGAGCAGATAGGGCGAAAGCGCCGGACACATGTCCACCAGGTGACCGTTGACCAAATCCTCGGCCAGATGTTCCTGGCATTCGAAGTACGTGTTGAGAACCAGATATTTGTAGATCTGGACGCAACGCGGGTCTGTTTTTGAACTGTCGTCGCCCACCGGAACGTCCGAAGATCGGACAATGGCGCCGATGGTGTCGCAAACGTTTTGAATGTGATTCAAGTTTTCCAGGGTTGTTCGGGACGTTAAGAATCTCAATTGGCCGCATTCCGCGTTCTTCTTCATCAGAAAAATCTGAATCTTCGCGTACAGGTCGTCCATGGTCTTTGAAAAGAATGAAAGTGTGATTTTTGTGCGAAACGAAGAGCGGCGATATCGTATTGTCGAGTACGCATACTTATATACAGATGTACACGCATATATGTATGAGTATATGTGTGAAAGATGATTATGACGTACCCTGTTGATAATCAGCACGACTACATGGACCGCTTCTCGCCACAAGCTCTCCCACTCTCAATCGAGATCCAAAAGTCAGTCGAACTGTGAGAATAATTTTTCTCGCTCGCGTGTCTTTCGATTGCCTGTGAAACAATAAGAGAAAACAACGACAACGAAATATTCAACAATGGTTCGAGCTTGGTACATGGACAACAGCGTGACCGATCAACGTTTGGAACATCATCGTGAAATACCGGAATTTTTGTCGCCTCGTGAATTGTTCAAACTGACCGGCGTCGAGTATTTTGAGGTTAGAAACTTGTCAACGATGTTTGAGAAAAAGAATAAAATAAAAATTACTTTCGATTTTTGCAATCGATGTGAAGATTTTATGGGTCAATAGCGTAACGTTTATTCGATTTGTCGTTGACTTTTATTTGTAGGTTAAAAATTTTATTGTTATTTTTTTGTTCTTTTTTTTATTAGATTGACGCGGCGAACTACGCATCTGACGGAGTTCTCGAAGAACTGAGAAAAAAACGCGGTTACACTTATGAAGATGAAATTGCGTGTTCCAAAGAGTGTCTGGAGAATTATGACGAAAAAGTAAAAAAAATTATTTATCTTCTTTATTTGTCCCACAAATCTTTTGCTACAGATTGGATGATGCCATAAATTTTTTTTTCCTAAAATGGAATTTTGCGCGTCATGGAGTGTAAATGAAAATGAAAGATCTGTATTTGGCTGGCTCCAAACGTGGACTCTGGCCATTCGTACCGTGAAGGTCATATTCACTGTCATCGGTGAATATGACACTATATTTCGGAATGTTTCATCCTTCATTAAGGTGATGGAAGACATCTCCAAGTGCGAGAGAGACAGCGTTATAGCCGTCCGCTGGGGAGCGAGAGAGAAGAAAAGATTATGTCTTCCTTCCCCTTATTAAAAACATAATGATTGTATCATCTAAGACGGGATCTAAACTGCATGTCCATTTTTTTTAAATATAAGACTATACGTATAAGTGAATAAATAGCTAAAAAGGGAAATCATTTAATAGATAATGATAAGAAGATTTTTTTCATCTTCCTGACTATTCTGAAGATCGTATTGATGTCATTCTAAAAAATTATTTTTCTTTGCCAGCTGAAGCATTTCTTCACCGAGCATTTGCACACGGATGAAGAAATTCGGTTGGTTCTGGATGGATCCGGTTACTTCGACGTCAGAGACACCAATGACAATTGGATACGCATTGAAGTTACAACCGGTGATCTGATTATCATACCCAGCGGAATTTATCATCGATTCACTTTGGATATTAACGTGAGTTTATTCATTATTGTTATTTGTTCAAATTGTTAATTGAAAAATAATTTTAGCAATTATTGCATCAATGATAAAATTCGATGTTTCGCAATTACGACAGAATTACATCAAAGCCAAGCGTTATTTCGTCGGTGAACCAGTTTGGCTGCCTTACAACAGACCGGCCGAAGAGATGGAAGCTCGTCAACAATATCTCAAACGCTCGAAGATCGGTTTTGAGACATCGGCCGATTGACCGAAGACCGAAATGGATTTTTCACAAAAAAAAAAAAAAATATATCTATCTGCAGCTGAAAACTTTTTAAACATTTTTTTTTTTATTATCAATCACAAATATTTCATATTACAAGAATCAAGCGGAATGATCGTCCTCGTGTGGGCTCAACATATTTGTTATCAATCTTGACCAATATATTTACAGAAATGCCAAGTTTATATATTTTTTGTTTTTAAATACAAAATTCAGAAATACTTCCAGGAAAATACGCTAGTTTTATCCATTTTATTGGTACGAAAAAAAATAATATTAATAATAATAAACGATTATCTTTCAAAGGTACGTCCTTGTTAGTTTATGAGGGGGTCTCTTTCAGTCCTTGACCCCGTTTTAGGAACCCCACGATATTGTGACGAATTAATTAGTCAATTGTATTTTTTTTTTTTTGGTTATTAAATTGCATAAGGCACGAATGCTATCGTGTGATCATCGACATATAGATATGGGACTGCCAATGTCGCGAGAAAAAGTGAAATCAGAATAGAAAGAGAGGAGACTGGGGTTGCTCTAAGTTTCTCGCATTCTGAGTTAAAGCTGATTGGTCGTGATTATCTATACGTCGATTATTGCGACCGATCAGCTTTAACTCAGAAAAAGAGATGCTTACAAGGGGACAAACGTGACAATTTTTGCTTGGATCGAGATTCTGTCAACGAAAAAACATTACCAGTTGTGTAATTTGTTTCAGTACCAGGACGCACTTTTTTTTCGTTTTCGCTGGAAAAAATGGTTTTGAAAAATATTGTAACTTTTATATAGACCGTTCACAAGCGAACAATTTGCGAATGTATTTTATGACAAATTCTTAAAATTTAAATAGAAATGATAATTATTACTCTCTGTTTTATTTTTCTCTAACTTTAACGGAAATTAATTTTATTGCATATTCAATGTAAACATTTTTTTTCACGAATGAATATAAAGGAGGATTTGCAAAGAGAAAAACAGAAAGATACGTGAAAAAACCGTTTTTTTTTTTTTTTTTTTTTTTTTTTTTTTTTTTTTTTTTTTTTTTTTTTTTTTTTTTTTTTTTCATTGAAAATATAGTACATTATGACACTAGAACGAAATTTTTTTTTCTGACGAGTGTGAGCTTGCAGAACGAGCCGAAGGCGAGTGTTGCAATCACACGAATCAAGAGAAAGTTTTTTCCCACGAGTATCGTATACAATTTTATGTCACAACGTGTGTAAATGGGGATTTGATGCGAATTTTCATGTCACAAGGTCCGTAAATGCGGTTTGAAGCGAACGAAGTGAGCGTAATGATCTTTCATTGACAAGATTTTAGCTCCAAACTAAAAATTACCGCGTCGTTAGAAAAAAAAAATGACCTTGTAAAAATGACCTTGTTAGAGCCAACCTAGTCTATCCTCTCTTTCTATTGCGATTTCCTTTTTTTTTTCGCGACGTTAGCAGTCCATATCTATATGTCGATCCGTGTAACACGAAGCCCCCCCTCAATCGACCAAACGAACGCTAAAAAGAACTCGATAGGCTGAAAAAAAAATCCATCGTCCATTGTTTCGTGATGTTCATAGTCATAAAGTCAATTCCTCGATTTCCAAGCTTACAAACTATTGCAGTCACGTTATTTTTAAAAAAATACAAATTTACACGAAGTTTTTTTTGGGCAGAGCGATTTGCGCGCCACCGTCAAATTTTTTCTTTCTTTCTTTCTTTCTTTTTTTTCATGTTAACTCCGGCGAATATAACGCCGAATTATTTAGTCACGTTACAACTTAACACACGAATAACGAAGATTTTTGCTTTTTTTTCTTCTTCTCAAAGAATCAGACGCAGTGAAAAAAATTAATAACACAGTTCAACGATGCGCCGCATCATTTTGAGACTTTGGAACCGTCGATTAATTATGTCGTTGATATAATTTGAAAATCGTTGGATTTATCATTAAAAATCGGCGTCCACGGAGAAAACATTTTCCTCCCCCGTCTGTACGACTCCCCACTTTTGATATTCACCGACTTTTTTCTCGAAGAAATTCGTTTTGCCCTCCAACGATATTTGTTCCATGAAATCGAACGGATTTTGCGAACCGTAGATCTTCGGACAACCCAGTTCGGTGAGGAGTCTGTCGGCCACGAATTCTATGTATCTGCACATCAGGTCGCAATTCATACCGATCATCTGAACGGGAAGAGCGTCCGTCAAAAATTCTTGCTCGATCGTCACCGCGTCCTTGATTATCGATGTTATCCGCTTCGTCGTGGGTTTTTGCACAATGTGTTTGAACATCAGACACGCGAAATCGCAGTGCAGACCCTGTAATTCAATTTTGAAGATATTTTTTTAAATATATTTTTTTTTTTACACGATTGCAAGATGGAATTGAAAAAAAAAATCTATGTACAGGGTGAGGCACATAAAGTGTTACAAAGCAATAGCACTCAAACTATTGAGCATATCCAAAAATGTTTGAGACAAAAGTTTCAGTGTTCGAGAAGGCCGAATTACTGGACCGCCCTATTTTTTTATCGGTGCAGGCGCTGAAGCTACGTCAAGGTCAACTCAACTTTTTTCAATGGAACCATGTCTTTCTTTTTTTTTCGATCACATTATCACGGATTTCGAGACGAATTGAGCGAACTACGACCCAAAGGTCGTAAATAAAAAAATAGGATTTCATTTTAAAAAAAGTGAAGTTGACCTTGACGTAGATTCGGCGCGTGCACCGATGTAATATATTAAAATCCGTACCTCGTCCCTCGAGATGAGTTCGTTGCTGAATGTGAGACCGGGCATGAGGCCCCTCTTCTTAAGCCAGAAAATAGCCGCGAAACTGCCGCTGAAGAAAATGCCCTCGACAGCAGCGAAGGCCACGACGCGCTCGGCGAAGGACGCCTGATCGTTGCTGATCCAGTTGAGCGCCCAGTTGGCTTTTTTCGCGACACACGGAAGGTTCTCAATGGCATTGAACAGAAAATTTCTGGAATCGACAAATCAGAGAGTTCACCGGACGAATTAAGAGTTAGTACAAAATGGGTGAATCGTGGATTTGCCAATCTGGACCATGGCGCACATGTTTAGCATTACAAATAGCTGAACTTATGATAAATTAACACTCGGTAATGTTAATTTTCCACTTCCAATGATAATTCCAAGTGAAATTCGACGATTTTGGCGTGTGCTTGACTGAGGTTTTGTCAGTGACTGTACACCTGTTTGCAACTGTTTCAACGGTAACGATTCATGAAAAAAAAAGCGATATTCCTCATAGCTTTGATTAATTTATCGACAATCACGTAGTCGATTCGTTTGGAACTCAGCGCAATCAATCGCTCGATCCTAAATCTCGATGATACAATATTTTCAATATTCACTGACATTCAGTCTCATTCATTTTGCAACCATCAACGTCTGCACAACCTGTTTTCCCATAAGCGATCGTGTTAAATCCCAGTTGATTCACAAATTTATAACTACTAAATTATTCAGTGACAAAATTCTGAAACAATTCGTGCATCATTATTCCAACGAGAACCATCGTTTCTCAAATTTTCAAGAATTTCACATTCCTCGATATCCATCCAGTAAAACCTCAATTGTACGAAAAATTACAGTCGTCGTTGAGAATTCTGAGGCCCCATGTGCGAAATTTCAGCGCTGTAGCTCAAACCCTTCTCAAATTACAGACGTTAGAATTTGGGATTTACATTGGATTAAAATTTTGGAAAATTCTTCAGACCGTCACGTAGCTTTTTCTACAACGAAGCAAAATTATTGAATAACCCACCGTTCTTTCGGACTGGTGATGTACGTGTCGATCAACAGTGAATACATTTCCGAATGAACATTTTCCATGGCGACTTGGAAACCGTAGAAACAACGGGCCTCGGTCACCTGAACTTCCTGACTGAATCTTTCCACGAGATTCTCGTTGACGATGCCATCGGACGCCGCGAAAAATGCCAATACGTGAGAAATGAAGTGTCGCTCCGACGGTTTGAGCTTGGCCCAGTCTTCGGGATCCTAAATTCGAAAGATAAATTAAATCAAAATCCCCACATTTTGTTTCACAAGATTTTTTTCACACCGAAAAGTTTCGAAATATAATGTCTAAGAAAAAAACAATGCAATAAAAAACAAATTTACCTTGGAAAGATCAACTTCTTCGACCGTCCAAAAAGATGCTTCAGCTTTTTTGTACATTTCCCATATGTCGGGCCACTGAATTGGAAATACGACGAATCTTCGTGGGTTATCTCTCAGCAGAGGCTCCAATTCATTGTTGAATTTGTTCGCAGTTCCATTTGTGGTAGGTTTGGTCTCCTTCAGTTGCAACTTTGTCGCTACTCTCGATTTGTCAGTCTGAACATAAAATCGGTTGTATATATAAATATATAGATATATTTTTTTTCAAGTCTGTGACAAAATTATTTGTGAAATATTAAAATTCCAGAGAAAATAATTTTGTTATCTTTTCCAGTCAACAGGTGGGGTCTTGTAAAAAAATGTACGAGTAGTTATATCCATTAACGATAAATTTATGCGGATAAATAATTTTTTGCGTGCTCAGGGACAACTGGAAAAAATAATTACTGAATTAGTCTGAAAATCCTATGTTATTTAAATGGAAAACAAAACGAGCTTACAGCCACGTCTTCTCATTGAACTACAGTGCTGGGGTTTTACACATATTTTTATTTATTTATTTCGAACCTATCCAAAGGGTGCACTTGTTAAAATTCGTCTACACCCCCGTTAAGGACCACCCTAATGATCAAGGTATACATTATATTCGTTTGAGATAAGCATTCGACCTTACCTCAGTATGAGCTTCATTCACTTGCGATTTTTCAGGCGTCACACACAGTTTTTTCTTTGGGGATTGCTGGAAAACGGTTAAACGATATATATATGTATATAGTCCCTGTATTGCACAATATTACGTTATTTCAAGTCAGAGATATTATATTCGACGTTGTCCATTATTCTTGATTATTATTATTACTTTATATTTTAAAAACTTTTTTTTACTCACATCGGGATTAACCGTATCGGACATTTGATATTTTTTAATTTTTTAAAAGATTGTAAATTTCTATTATCCTCAGTCTATAATTTCAGGTCAATTGTGCCTTGCACAAACGATACGTTCTTTACAGTTTCATTCGTTTACACGATTATATCGTTCGAACAAACGAGTTTTTTCAGAGATATAATGATCGATCCTCATCCCAGGATAGTCAATGGATTTCATGAATTCTTTTAGAATTTTTTCGAAGCACTTGGGAGTACTTTTTAAGGCGACAGGACACAACCGACCCAAGTTACAGAGTAAAGGTGCGAAGAATAACGTCACAGTCAAAGGATTATTTGACGAACGTGAAGGTTTTGTTCAGCTACGGTCAATCGACAACGCAATCTGTTGGTTATGCGCTCTAACGCTGGCTTTGAGAAAACAATATTTCCTCATAGCCTCAAATATGGACTCCGACATGATAAACATTGGGTATCAAACGCGATACAGCGTTACACGCAACCGATCGCACGTTGAATCACTCGTGCGATGGAACAGAGAGAGTCGCGGTACTGAGCTATATATAGTCGCGCGTTTTACATTTTGGATCGGAGCGCAAGCTCGACGGAGATATATTTTCGAGTTATCTTTCAAATTCCGACGCTTGGTACGTTGAACCGGACGTTGATAATCGCACGTATCCAGACGATCGTTCGGATAACGTATCGAACGATCGATATCCGGAAATCCCAAATTATCGTAGCGGAAAAAAAAATTTTTACTTCGGAACGGAGAACAAAGATGATTTCAGAGATAATAAGAGATAGGCGCGTGAGCGATCGGCGAGTGATCAAACGAAGTATCCAAGAATTAATCAACGTCCGCGCGACAACGACCTCAGGGATCGAACCAAGTAGAAGAAGAATGAATCAACGTCCACGCAATATCTAAAATTCTCAGAAGCGCTCGTTGCGTCTTGACCGCAAATACAACAAACAAAATTATTCAAACCGAATCGATGTAAAGCGTGCAATCGATACGAAGCTGCAAGTTTGTTGCGAAGGACACAAAAAGCAAAATGATCTCTGGACAAATTGGAAATGTTAATTCCAAAATGTTGAATGAAAAATAAACGTTGAAATAAAAAAAAAACTCACGTTTTCCTTGAGAGTGAAGGCTTCGAGAGGCCTGACGATATTTTGCTGGGTGTTGACTTGAAGTGCCATTCTTCAGTGAATTATAACCGTCAATTGAAAAAAAAAAAAAGTAATCGTAATTTGTTGAAGGACGATATTTATTAACAGAGGACGATCTTGTTTAACAGAAGATTATCTTGTTTAACAGAGGACGATCTTGTTGAACGGATGACGATCTTGTTGAACAGCGAACGATCGAGTAACGCTCCGAGGAAAATTTTTCCACGAAAAAGCGAGTCCACGGGAGCGTGCCATTGGTGGAAAATGTATTTCGTCATGGTCGAGCCTCTCATAGCCAATGGGCTTGTCCCGGTTTACCGCCAAATTCCAGCAATGACCTTTCTGGAGGACGATTGGAAAAAATTTGCAATTTTGGAGTCATCGAATTGACGGATTATCCTGTATCCATGAAATTCCGGGATAAAACCATACAATTGTGCATGTATGTCGTGGATGATCGATGACGGAATTCCCGCGTAATTCAAAGAGAGGGAGAGACTCGGCTGCTATCGGCCAAACGCTCCAGACGTACATAAGCGGCACTTCCGGACGCGCGGTGAACCATCGACAAAGTTGGGCAAGGTTGAATAAAATGTTTCTATGTAGGGTAACATAATCTACGTGGTATTTTACGTCGAAAATGTAGAAAACGTCGAATACGTAAAAAAAAAACATCTAACGTCATTCAAAGCTGCTTATTTTAAAAAATGAATGAACATTTGAATGATGATTTTGACGATTTCATTGAGTCACGCTAATTTTTATACATATATCGATTGAAAACAAATAATTGTACACCTCGTCCAAAAGAGGAATAAGATAATTTATCGTCTTTTCTAAAAATGAAAAAAGTTCAATCATTAATTTTATTTTTAACTTGGACTTCACAAAGGCTTCTCCGAGTATTATCAGAGATTATTGATCTCTGGTGTTATCATTGATAAAATCGCAGTCTGTATTCGGATAAGTTGATTACAATCATTGTTTATAACTTATTCTCAGGGATATATTTTTTAATTCTAGAGACAGAAATTGCACATGCGCAGAGAAACACAAACTTTTTAACGACAAGATAAAATAATAATTTCATTGAGATGTCTGTGAACCGTGATTCGTTTTGTTCAAATTATGCAAATTGCATCAGCTAATAATCAACATTTATTTCGTTTATGCTAAATCCAAACAAACAATCAACGGTGTCTGATGAAGTCGCATTAATGACCAGATGAGACTGACCAGGACCCAGAGAAACAAAAGTGTGGCCAAGCAATGTGTCTGAAATCGAGCGAAAACGATTAAAAATTCTCGTGACCCCTTGATTACAAGAGGTCATCATGAGATTACCAAACCCATGCCGATCACAAATCCCCCAGGCCCGTATCGGTAATTTTCAACACGCGCGATCTTCCTTACCGACCGATGGTGATAACCAAACAAAACAAAAGCGCGTCGTCCGTAAAATTGTTCACGAAAGAGAGAGAGAGAGAGAGAGAGAGAGAGAGAGAGAGAGAGAGAGAGAGAGAGAGAGAGATATCCCCCAACCATTACCACCCATGCACACGAAAAAAAAAACGCGAGTATGAAACATATGAAGTAGCGGTTGACGGCTCGTCCGACAATTGGACGGACATTGACATCGAGAAACAAACAAAAGAAACCACATTTTTATTAATCCTGAGTCAAATAATAGAAATAACCTGTAAAAACGATAAATACATTTGTACATATTAGAAAATAAGGTTCTAATCGGATTTTCATCGTTAATCAACCGGTAAATAAAATAGTTTCGAGATCGAGTATCGTATCGAAAAAAAAAAAAAAAAAAAAAAGTTTGAGCGGATGAACGGGCCGATGGCCGGGTGATGGGCGCATATGTCCAGACTCGGGAGTAGTCAGCTTTTCGGAGCTGAAACTGCACAACGGGTGACAATAAAAAAAGGTCCGCTGGCACTCCGGATCATAACAATCGAGTTGGTGCCGGTGCTAGGAGCACGGTGACCAATCACAGTGATAACTCGTCGTCGACGAGCCCGTTGGTGAATAATAATTTGGCAAAGCGTACAAAACACACGATTGTCGGCGGCGCGGCGGCGGTGGCGGGGGGGGGCTCCGTCGAAGGGCACGACAGTGTTACGCGTGGACGTGAACGTTGGTGATAACGAGAACAACATGACGGACACGGCTAATCCAGCCGCCAATACCCAAAAGAGAGCCAATTTTTCGGCCCTCACGGTCGCAAATCCCAATGGGGTTAACAAAATTTCACCGAGTCTCGCCATAACCAAACCCGGATCGGCCAGAAAACTCGTCATCAAAAATTTCAAGAGTAAGAATGATCCCGGAAAAATCGTCGTCGCCCCCTACACACACACGTCTAACCTCAAAAATCAGCTGTGTGATTCATTACATTATGTTCTTTTGTTTTGTTTTGTTTTTTGTTTTTTGTGTCCTTATTTCTATTGAAACATCCATCTCAGTTTAGGATTGTGGCTTGTAATCTCGAATTGCTTTGTTTTTGAGATTTTTTTCAATGCTAACCGCAGAAATTGGAAAATTTTTCAGTTTTGAGTCAGCGCCAATATCTCATTCTTGCTCGTGTCATGTTTTTTTTTTTTTTGTTTTTTGGTTGTACAAGGACGCGTTGCGTCTAATGAATGTTGGGAGTTTTGAGATTAACTCGGTCGCTCCAAAGACACCGGAGGCGAGGATGCGCGGCGCGCGCTTTCGAAATATCGATTAAATAATGAAATTTTTGTGGAAACTGTGGCTTTTGGCGTTTTGGCAAACTTGCAGAATCTTGAAGGGATTAACCTAGTCGTTTGAAAGTTGTGGCTGTGTGAAATTTGTCGTGCCTTTTTATGGGAAATATGCGCAGCGAGTGAAATGTAAACGATTGACGCGTGTAAAAAGTTGGAAACTTTAAGAATGGAAAAAAAATTGAGTTTGGGGGGTGAAGATGAATAAAGTGCGACAAAGAATGCAGATAGATTGATCTTTGGTATTCGATATGCAATATTAGCGATTGAAAAGGGTGAAAAAACATGATGCAAGACGACATTTGACGGTTATGAATTTTTCTGGTATTCGCGAAGCAGTTTTTATTGAGATTTCTTAGATTGTCCTACTTTTGGCTGGGATTGTATGTGTCATAGATAAGGAAATTCGTAAATCAAAACTGAATCACCTAATTTTTTGCGATAAAGGTTAAAAAAAAAAAAAAAAAGTTTGAAATGCTGACCTTCATATTTTATCGCAAATATTGGCTCTGTTTGTGAGATTTAATGGACATTTTTGTTATTTTTTCAGATAAACCTAAACTGCCGGAAAACTATCAGGAACAAACATGGGAAAAGTTGAGAGAAGCAGTCGTGGCGATACAAACGAGCAAAAGCATTCGTTATTCTCTGGAAGAATTGTATCAGGCTGTGGAAAATATGTGCAGCCACAAGATGGCATCCACTCTCTATGCCAATTTGACGGTACTCACAGAGTCCCACGTCAAAGCCAACATAGAACAGTTTCTGGCCGAGTCCATGGATCGTCACATATTTCTCAAAAAAATGAATCAATGTTGGCAGTCGCACTGTCGCCAGATGATCATGATTAGGAGTATCTTTTTGTACCTGGATAGAACTTACGTCCTTCAGAATCCCAGTATTTCATCGATATGGTAAAATCTGAATTCTTACTTTTTTTATTTATTTTTTTTATTTTCAGTCTTCAAAAAGACTGAAAATTTAGTTCATCGCCACGCGTGAATAATCTGTGTATTCCAATATCATTTTGCAATTGAATCTTTTCCCCACGATTCCAAATAGTATATAAAAAAAAGTTAATACAAAAAAAAAAAAGCTTTATAATTTAGGTTTTTTAAATGAATTATTTCATGATAAATCAATAAATTTCAGGGACATGGGATTACATCTTTTTAGACTGCATATTGTATTAAACAATTTGGTGCAAACTCGCACGGTGGAAGGTCTGTTGATGCTCATTGAAAAGGAGCGTCAAGGTGATACCGTGGATCGTACGCTTCTCAAGTCATTGCTCAGAATGCTCTCGGATTTACAGATCTACCAGGAGGCCTTCGAAAATAAGTAATGAATTCGATTATTTCTGCAAAAAAATATTAATAGAATTAGAATTTTTTTTCTTGCCCAAAAATTATTTTAATCACAAATGAATTGTTTTTTTTTTCTTTTGCGAAAGATTCCTGCAGGCAACGGAGAGGCTCTATGCCGCTGAAGGTCAACGACTCATGAACGAACACGACGTTCCCGAATATCTGGCTCACGTTGACAAACGTCTGCAGGAGGAAAACGAAAGATTGCTCCATTATCTCGATATGTCAACGAAGTACGAAATTTCACCGTATTACATTGTTTTTCGACAGGCAACGAAATTGATATTCCATCAAGTGGAGTTTTATAATCGAGTTAAAACTTTTAAAAAGTTTTTTTTTCACAAAACGATAGCTTTACGAAAATTACTCCCATCTTTGAACGACGATAACTCCGTAACAAAAAATGCTATAATTTTTTTCTTCACACTGCTGGAAAGTTTGCAGAATTCTGAACATAATGATCTATGTTTGATAATATTCCCATTATCTAGTACTGAGATATCATGTTGAAATCATTGAAGAAAAAAAAATTTGCATTGCTTCGAAATTTTCTTTCTCGACTTCAACTCGCTGCCGAATCTAGAAAAAAAATTTCACACGTATAACATTTTGTACGGGTGACCTTCGAAATCTTATCTTTAATTTGAGACCAAAAGAACATGGAAAATCTCGAAGGGTTCTTGAGTAATTGAGAAAACTGTGCAGACGTGCATCAGTCGACGAATTTTCATTTAAGCATTGCAAATTAAATTGAACTGTTAAAAATAAATGACACTTTTAGGTCTGCTTTAGGAGGCCTAAAAATGCGTTTTAACGGGTATTTTTTTAGCACCGAAAAAAATAAGCAAGTCTAGCGACCTTTTTAGATTGATTTATTGCATATTCGAATATTAGAAAAAAAAACTTGTGAGCGAAAAATTCTTTCATTTATAATTTATCCATTTATTTTCGAATCATCTGTCCCAACAACGAACTTCGATAATTCATCGATGTGAATAATTGTTCAGATGGTCGCTCATACACACGGTCGAGAAGCAATTGCTGTCCGAACACGTGACGAGTATCCTTCAAAAGGGCCTGAGCGGTTTGATAGACGAGAACAGAATCAGCGATCTGACGTTACTCTACAATCTGTACAGCCGGGTGAAAAATGGCCTCGTCGAGCTCTGTTTAAACTTCAACAGCTACATTAAGGTAAAACGTGCCGGAAATCCGATAAATCCATCATTTTCGTTATCCCTTCCCCTCGTCTCGCGGAAAAACGCTGTTGGTCGTCGAAAACTCGCGAAAATCTGATTTTTTTTTATCGACAATATTTGACAATTGTGTTTTCACGCCGACAACGAATTTTCCGCGAGAAACACCCCGTAGATTCGTGCGTCACGGTGATTCATCACACATTTTACGTTTCACGATAGAAGAAAGGCAAAACGATAGTCATAGATCCGGAAAAAGACAAAACCATGGTTCAAGAATTGTTGGACTTCAAGGACAAGATGGACAACATCGTCAACGTTTGTTTCTACAGAAACGAAAAATTTGCCAACAGTTTGAAGGAAGCTTTCGAAGCGTTTATCAATCAACGAGCGAACAAACCCGCCGAACTCATAGGTAATACTTCGATTTTGTGAAATCAATTTTTAACTCTTTTTTTTTTTGTTTTTTACGATTCTCAAAATCACGAAAGTGTCGAAATTAATTCGTTCGATTGAATTATCAGCCAAATTCGTGGATATGAAACTTCGAGCGGGAAACAAGGAAGCGACGGAGGAAGAGCTGGAAAGATTGTTGGACAAGATAATGGTTCTGTTTCGTTTTATTCACGGCAAAGACGTGTTCGAAGCGTTTTACAAGAAGGATTTGGCGAAACGACTTTTGGTTGGCAAATCGGCTTCGGTAGACGCGGAAAAATCCATGCTGTCGAAATTGAAGCAAGAGTGCGGCGGTGGTTTCACGAGCAAGCTCGAAGGAATGTTCAAAGACATGGAACTCAGCAAGGACATTAACATTGCGTTCAAGCAGGTAATAACGTAAAAGCAAAAGTTGCCCAACCGAACTTGATCCATGAAATATTTATTTTCGACAACATTTTCATTCGTTTTATCGATCTTTGAACTTTTCAACGTTCATTCGGACATTTGAACGTTCGGATTTTTTAAATTCGGTTAGTTGACCAGTCGAAATGAAAAAAAAATCGGAGATTTGGATTTTTGATGAATTAAAATTCTAAAAAAAAAAAATTTCAATTTATGAGTCTTCGAAATATTTAAAATTCGTAACTTCGAGACTAACCCACACGAACCTTTTCACTGCGTGTATAAATCTCGATATCTGGTAATCCTTTTCGAACAAGGAATAATTTTTCGATCCACATAATCGCTAAACGTTATTTTTTTGTTTTTTCAATTTTTTACAAAAGTACTCGGGAAATCTGCAAAACGAATTGTTGGCCAGTAATTTAGACCTGACGGTGTCAATTCTCACGATGGGATATTGGCCGACGTATCCGGTGATGGAAGTAACGTTACCCGCCGAAATGGTACAATATCAAGAAATTTTCAACAAGTTTTATTTGGGAAAACACAGCGGACGAAAGTTGCAGTGGCAACCGACGTTGGGACACTGCGTTCTTAAGGCCTGGTTCCATGCGGTAAGTCGACAAAATGTTGCTTTTTTTTTTTGCTCTCATGTAGAAGAAGAAAAAAATACGAGTATCGTGACTTTTTTGTTGTTAAAATTTGACCGTCATCATAAATTAATTCCGTCCAATGTTGTGAGTTTCTCAACCAAATTAACTCAAGAAAGTTTTTCAATTAGCCGCAAAAATCTTTCATAAGGCGTTGATAACATCATACAGAATAAATAAATAAATAAATAAATAAATAAATAAATAAATAAATAAATAAATACATAAATAAATAAATAAATAAATAAATAAATAAATAAATAAATAAATAAATAAATAAATAAATAAATAAACGTTTCGTCAACAGGGCAACAAGGAATTGCAAGTATCGCTCTTTCAAGCGTTAGTACTGATTCTCTTTAACGACGCGGACGATCTGTCGCTCGAGGACCTGAAGGCAACGACCAACATCGAAGACGGTGAACTCAGGAGAACCCTGCAATCGTTGGCTTGCGGAAAAGCCCGTGTGCTTCAAAAAAATCCTCGAGGTCGGGACGTTGCTGACAATGACAGATTTGTCTTCAACGCTGAATTCACGAATAAATTATTCCGAATAAAAATCAATCAAATACAGATGAAAGAAACGGTAAGTTTTTAACGATATTTGATAAATAAGTTTTTATCGATTATTCGCAACGACATATTTCATATGTTTCGTTGTTTTATGTTTATCGATCATTTTTTATTTTATTTTATTTTATTTTACTTTATTTTTTTTTTTTCAGAACGAAGAGCAAAAAGCTACCGAAGAACGGGTCTATCAAGATCGGCAATATCAGATAGACGCGGCTATCGTGAGAATAATGAAGATGAGGAAAACACTGACGCATAATCTTTTGATAAGCGAGCTTTATAACCAACTGAAATTTCCGGTCAAGGCAAGTTTGATCATTTATTTTTTTCAGCGTCTTATTGTTATTAGCGTTTAGTACCTCCAAAGGAAAAAAAAATAGAACCCTTTTGAGATCACTCGCGCGTCTGTCTGTCCGTCCATCACAACCGATTTTCTCAGAAACTGCACAACGAAAAAAAACTTGAAATTTAGTTTAATCAATTCACGCTCAATTTGATATAATACAAAAAGTCCTCGTCAGATTTTAATGAAAACACTTGAGCTGCAAGTTGAATATTCGGACAACATTTTGGGCACTTGACAGTAGAGATCAGGAGACTGTGATGACAATAATAAGCAAATGAACATCGGGGAAAATACAGTTTATATGAGGAGTTGGTCGTGATCCAGTAGACATGGCAACGTTGCGCGTTTGTTTCCCATCTTCTCTCTCTCACTCTCTCACTAATCGACATCATAACTCGCGACGTTGTCACATCAAAGTACTACGTACCTCAATCAGGAGATGGTATATCTTAGGCTTGCTTTGACTCTTACAGTTTGTGGGATACTACATTAACAATTGGTTCGATAATTTTGTTTTCATTTTCCAGCCTGCCGACCTCAAGAAGCGCATAGAATCCTTGATAGACAGAGACTACATGGAACGCGACAAGGACAATGCGAATCAGTACAACTACGTTGCGTAACCTCGACCCAATGTCACGTTCAGACGGGTTAACTTTGTTTTCTGTAGGACTAAAAACGGAAATGTTTGTCGGATCGAGCCCGATGTCGCGTATCGTTTTTCCGTCACTTATCGAATTATTTCAACGGTAAAAACGGCGAACGTAACGAACGTTGATGTGAAAACTAATTTTTTTTTTTTTTTCGTTTTTTTTTTTGTTTCACGGGCGGCTTCGATGAACCGTCAAAGTGCATGCAGAATATTGAGTTGTACCTAAATGAAGAAGAAGAAAACAAGAAAAGTTTTGTGTTTGTTTAACCGAGGAGAGGCTGAGTGAGAGGAACGAATAGAAAAGAAAGAAAAAATGAATAAATAAATTTAACAAAAAACGAAAAACAAAAAAAAATAAATAAACTCAACTAGCAGAGCTTGTTAAAAAAATCATCGATTGCGAGACAACTTTGAGTTTGAGACCAGTTATTTGCCGTTATTACCGTTAGAACTCCACTGTGTTTTTATTATTATTTTATTTTATTTTATTTTAATTTTTTTTTTTTGCGTTCCGATAGCCGAGGACTATGTTTAAATAAAAAAATCCTCAATAATATACGTCGGTCGTAAGTATTGAAAAGAAAACTAAACTAAACTGAAGAAGAAGAAGAAACAACAATTTTTTTAATGCCAAGCAATTTTTTCCACAGCGTTACAAATAATACGACAGAACCGTAAAACTCGAACGGATTGAAATAAATATGCCTAGTTGAATTTAATTGCCGTACGCAACGTTGTTGAATCCCATCGACGGTACGATAGTTCGGCATCAAACTTCAGTCGTGTCTGAACGTTTATCCACGATCGAAATTTTCAGTTTGCGATTTTTCATTTTAATGAAGAAAAAAACAAAAAAAAAGTTTTGAGATAAAATGGGGACGACATAAAAAAAGAACTTTGCAATAAAAAAAAAGGAATAATACTTGCAATCAATACCATTGATTGACAAGCATTGTTCGATCATTTTTTACGGGTCAGTTTTATTCGTTTCGCGACATTATTCTTACTTAGCCGACGATTTTTAAATTGCTGGAATAAAAAATTGAAAAAAATAAAATAAACAAATAAAAATAAATAATAATCATGACTGCATCGGGATAACGACATGAAGATCTGGACGCGTTGATTAGGATTTCAGTTTTACGTTTGTTCGGTCACAATTTTCGAATGGAAAATATTGAAAAAATTCCTCGACGTTGGTCGAAACCAATTTTTGCGTGAAATCGACGATAAAAAAAAACAAAAAGGCACGTTCGACGATCGAGCCGTCCCAACCCGTTTGAAACGCAGCGTCCGGATTAGTTTTGTAAAATTAGTTTTGCGAGCACGGCCGGTTCTCAACGAGAGTAAACCACCCGTGTAATTTTGCGTGTTGATCCATAAACGAATAAGCTGCGCTACGAAACTTATTTTTGTGTAATGATAATTCGTAGAATTTGCCAATATTGTAAATAGGGTAAGGTTCCGTACTTGTAATAAAATACAACGAAAATGAAAAAAAAAAAGAAAAAAAAACAAAAAAACGAAAACGAAACCAAATGGAAGAACAAGAAAATTATAATGCAAAACCATTTTATGCGATCGTATCGCCAGAAAATTCACAATTTTTGTACATTACGCGATAGGGAGGTTCGATCTTCAGTTGATTATGAAGGGAAGGGAAAAATAAGGTTAATTCGATACAAAAAAAGCATATTTTTGATAATTTTTTTTTTTTCACGACACAGTTAATGTATATTCATTTCTATAATTACTACATAATAATGTAACATCTGAAGAATGTTCTATAAAATTTTCATCAATTTTTATGGAAAAATGAACCATTGACAGCGAATCTCCGCGGACGTCTAAAAAAAAAAAGTTTCATTGCGATGCACCTCATAACTCATCGCTGGATCATCTGAAATAAAAAAACCAAAATTATTTTATTAGTAGATAAGTTTCTGCAGGTAACACCGTCGAGATTTTCCTTCCCAATTGATTTTTCATTTTTTTTTACAGCACTTTGAAGTCAAAATAGTGAAAAAAATGTTTCACGAAGAATCAGTATTTTGACTTCTAAGTGCTGTAAAAAAATGAAAAATCAATTAAAAGAAAAAAACTCGACGGTTCTACCTGCAGAAACTTATCGACTAATAAAATCATTTTGGTTTTTTTATCTCCAATGATCCAGCGATGAGTTATGAGGTGCATCGCAATGAAACTTTTTTTTTTTTAGACGTCGGCGGAGATTCGCTGTGAATGGTTCATTTTTTCATAAAAATTGATGAAAATTTCATAGAATATTCTTCATATGTTACTTTATTATGTGGTAATTATAGAAATAAATACACATCAACTGTGTCGTTAAGAAAAATTATCGAAAGTATGCTTTTTTCGTATCGAATTAACCTTCCCCCCACCCTGTCCCTTATCGATGGAATTATGTTTGTTACGCTGATACTCTCTTCACGGTTTGTATATGATCGTCTTTGAAATCAATTTCCGTTATGAGAGACTTGGCAAAATTTTCGGCGTTGGCTTGTTTGTTGAGAAAATCCGAAACCAATTGCGACGGCGGTTTTCCACCTCCGTGAGCGAGACAATCTCGACGATATCGCTCGCCCGACGCCCGACTAAGCGGATCGTCCTGGAAATAAGTCTGCCAGATCCACGACGCGATGGCTCTCGATATCAGATAAGAATAGTACTTGGCTCCGTATCCCACAAGATGCGAAAATCTCAACTGCCATGCCTGGGAAAAAAAATAAATAAACAAAATCTTAGAATATCACACGTCCGATATTGTCATAAAAAAAAAATCTCAAAATTCTTTTTCATCACCAGAGTAAAGCATTACCCTTTGAGGAGATTGTTCTTCAGGGTACAATGTCAAAAATATGGTTTGTGATAAAAAAAAATACACAAAGCGAAGGAAAACAAATCGTCGGGACGTAAAAAGTCGGAATTTAATTCACTAGAAGCAAAATCAATGAGATACGGGAATAAGTTATTACGATTATTTCATGCTCACCGTATTTTCGACGTACGGAAGCCCGTAAAATTTCGCCTGAATGTCCTTCAAAATGTCGGTGCTCGAGCCCGTGAGTTCCTTCGAGTGATAAACTTGATCGAGCATGCTGTAAAAAACTTGAATCTGCAGTTCCGAGGCCGGAAACATATTCTTCGATGCCCACAACTTTTGTAACATTCTCTCGGGCATGGGTTCCCGGGTCTGAAAGTGTCTGGCGAACATACGGGCGACCTAAAATATTTAAAAAAAAAAAAAAAAAAAACATCGTACAAACAATTATTCGGCGAACGACGAGTGGACAAGCGGACAGGTTAGACTCGAAATTCGGAACGAGCCATGTTCGGATAGGCCAAAATTCGGAACGCGCAATGTTTGGAACGACAATGCTCAGAACGGTCAAGATTCGAAATTCGTATATATAGATATAGCTGCGAACCTCGTCCGCCGGCCGCGAGACTACATTGCCCGACTTTCGAGCTTTCCCACGCGTAAACTATCGATGTTAGATATATGCCGTCCCGAACTTTTTTGTAGGAAATTTAATTCTCCACAACATTGTTCATGTAAACTTTTGGTCTATATAGCGTTGTTCAGCCAGCGTTTGGACAGGAAGATAAAAATGTATTGAAGAAGATTATACATTTTTATCTTCCTGTCGAAACGCTGGCTGAACAACGCTATATAGACCGAAAGTTTACATGAACAATGTTGTGGAGAATTGAATTTCCTACAAAAAAGTTCGCGACGGCATATATCTAACATCGATAGTTTACGCGTGGGAAAGCTCGAAAGTCGGGCAATGTAGTCTCGCGACCGGCGGACGAGGTACGCAACTATACCTATATATATATACGTATTCCGAATCTCGACCGTTCCGAGCATCGCGCGTTTCAAACATTGATCGTTCCAAATTCTGGCCTTTCCGAACATTGCTCGTTCCGAATTCTGAGCTCAACCCAAGTGAACAATAATCGGCAACACTGACTCGCGGATCGCTCGCGAAATATTCCATGAGTACGCTCGGAACTTCGGCGAAATCTGCGCTGCAACGTGTACCAGTTACGTGCTGATATTGCGTTCTTCCGAGCATCGAGTGTAACGCGTGACCCATTTCGTGAAACAGATTGTCAACCGACGAGGGATTAAGCAGACAAGGATTCGACCATCTGGGCGAGGGCAACGACAGCATCAACACAACAATGGGATTCTGTGAAAAAAAAAAATCATATAGCGAATCGATAAATTTTTTGAGACGAGTAAATGGCAGTCCCTGATTCAATTGTTTTTTTTCTTTTTAAATAATTTTGTTTTTTTGCGAACAAACGCGAGAATAATTTTTTTTCTCAATTACACTTAATTACATTAATTGCCTTGGGCAATTAAAAAAAAAAACAAAAAAAAACGAGCAGACGAACAAATAATTACTTGATAGCTGCCGTCCGGCAATTTTCGTCCGCCTCTGATGGTGAAATGACAATCTTGATTGGGCTTGCCTTCCCTCTCGTAAAAATCGCAATAAATATGTCCCAGGATACCCTCGCGTTCGTCGATAACCGCCAATTTTTGAATGTTCGGAGCCCAAACTTCGCCGGGCAAAACTTCATCGGTTTCCAGCCTGACTCCATAAAGAGCCTGTGTGAGAATGTTCAAACCGTCCATACACGCGCCCAGCGAGAAATACGGCGCGAATTCGTTGCTGCTTGTGTTGAGCCAAGATTTCTTCGCTTTGGTGGTGAAGTACGTCGTGTCCCAGGCCATCAGTTCTCGGTCTATCGAAGATTCCGCTTTTTTCATATCTCGCATTATGTCAAAGTCTTTTTGCGCACGATCTTTGAGCTCTCGATTTAGCACGTTGAGAAAATCACACACGACTTCCGGGGTTTCGACGGTACTTCCTTTTATCGCTCTGTTGAAAAAATATATATATATATTAGATTCAACCGTATTTTGCTGAAATTTTCGAAAATTTTCGACTGAGTGGGGCTCGAAAATCAGAATGAGCAATGCTTTCGAGCTTTCCCACGCGTTGATTATCAAAGTTAGACGTATGTCGTCGTTGACTTTTTTGTAGGAAATTCAATTCTCTACAACATTGTTTATGTGAACTTTTTGTCTATATAGCGTTGGTTAACCAGCGTTTGGACGGGAAGATAAAAATGCATCGATTCTCCTGTTTTTACCGTTCCGTCCAAACGCTGGTTAAACAACGCTATGTAGACCAAAAGTTCACATAAACAATGTTGTAGAGAATTGAATTTCCTATAAAAAAGTCAACGACGGCATGTATCTAACTTTGATAATAAACGCGTGGGGAAAGCTCGAAAGTCGGGAAATGTTGAAAACCGCGACGACTGGTAAGCTGGTTCGGAATATTTTCAGTGATTCACCGATGAGCGTAACTCGGAAATCCACAAATTTCCGCCAAACGATGTCTCGAGTTGAGCAATTCTTTTAACAAACGTTCCTGCTCCTCGTCCGGATACAAAAATATTTTGTAAGCGGCTTCGCGAGCGAACGCATTGGACGAATCCGTGTAAAGACCGTGAACCAATATCTGACCATTTTCCTTCACAAAACTGCAAAAAAAAAAAAAAAAAGGTTTAATCGGATTATTCATTTGCGAGTTTACTCGACCGATAAAACATTTTTTTTTTTTATGAAAATCATACGTTTAGATACAAATAATTGTTTACTATTGTCTGATATTTTCGGGCAAGGCTTCACCTTTAACGGAACGCGGTGTCGCTGCACCTGACATAAATCTCTGGCCTATCTGTAATTGCAAAATCATAGCTGCTTACAAAAAAATGCAATGAATAAAAAAAATTTGATTTTTTTTTGGTTTTTATTTTATTTTATTTTTTAATTTTATTTATTATTATTATTATTTTTTTTTTTCCCGTCTCAGAGATTTTATTTCAAATGTTCACTCACTTGAAGGATATGATCGTTCAATTCCACAACCGTCTGACGTTGTTCTTCGGGCAAATGAATTCCACATTGTTCAAAATCAAATAAAAAGAGTTTTGATACGTGATCGTCTGTGCTTGTAGTTTTCACGACATCACCTTTTGTCACGACGTTCGACAACGCATTGTACAACCCTCTGTGAGTATTCAATCTGCAATCAATTGAAATTGACAATAATGTAATTCTTTAATGAGAAAGCGAAAAATACGGAATATGAAAATCATAGTTTTTGTACTTGAATTTTTTCAAAATCAATCCATCCGTTCCATAAATTGTGTTAAAATATATTCAACTTTTTTTCAAGATTTTATTTCAACGAGAAACCACTCGCGAACTGCTTCCTCCTTCTTTGAGAGGATACAAAATTAGAAAAGAGAATACAAAAAAGATTCTGTATCAGGAAGCGTTTTGTAAAAATCGACGCACATTTGGAAGAAATAGTTTCGCGAGTTTTAAATCGTTTCTTTCATGTGCGTTTATCAGTTACACTTATCTGACGCATTAAAACAGACCCCATAAGAATGGATATGAGTCTAATGAGGCTTTTTGAGAAGGAGAAAGGGATTATAAAAAATAATCCATACAACATCTGTGGCACAGACAACTTAATAAAAATTAAAAAAAAAAATAAGAGCAGGGAAAAAAGTGTTTCACGCAGAATATAATTACTTTTCCACTATTCCACTGACCACCAGACAAGTGTCTTCGGCAGCCCGAGCGAAATCCGCTTGTGAATGGGCTATTCTCACAAATTCCGCCAGATCGGCGACTTTGCACAACGTGTCGGACAATTCGTCGAAGATTTGTACCATCTTGCGATTTCTGTTTTTGCCCGTGGCTTCGTCTATGAGCCTGTTGGACTCGGCTATCACTCCCTCTCTGAGATCAGCGAAGCCGTCGGCATTTTTCAGCTCCGGCACTCGGAACAGACCCTGCGACGAATTCGAATCGTGACTGTTCAACAACTCCCTTCGAATTGTTAACGATGGACCGTCGAGTCTACTTACGCATTTGTTACACGACAAGCTGAATCCAAGATCGACCGAAGCGTTGGAATTGAACACCGTAGCGAGAGGAGACCACGTACTGACCGTCCGGCGTCTCCTTCTCGCTCGCTTCGCGACGGATACGCCAAATACTCGCAGCATTGTGTTTGATATTCCAAATTAGGAAAAAAATAAACTACTGCAATTGATTTCAGTGAGATAATAATAATAATAACATTAATAATGAATGACAATGATCGTTTGAGGTTTCTTCGAGTGTTCGCTACATTCCTTGAGAGGTTATAGGACGACCTTTCGCTGGACCATAGCGGAGGCTGAGGAACTCTGATAAAACGTAGTGACGTACAACATTGCTGATTATAAGCGAGTAAATCACAGAAAAATTATCAATACGAGATAATAAACAAATGAAAAGTTGTCCAGTGCCAGAATGATTTTTAAACAACAAAATCGGGAACCTGTAAAAAGATATAGCAGGAGACAATAATGCCGAGACTGGCCTCCTGGATCATGGACATAAAGATAACAAAAATTGTAATACAGTAAAACCTCTTAATTCAATAGTTGAATCAAAGATCGGAGATCGGTTGGGAAATGTATATTGGAGGTGATTGGAGGCCTTTTCAGCACATCGAAATTTGGTACAGCGCAAACCTAGTGGCCAAACTCGGAATTAAATATTTTTCATGACGTCACAGCAGAGATGAGTATACTCATCTCTGCTAAAAGTCACGAAAGACAACCACTGCACGACGCGTTGTTTCCAGCCAATCGACGAGCCCGAAGCGACCGTCGCTCCATAAAAACGAAACTTCATCGCCTCATTGGTCGTCAATTTACAATGAGTAAAAAAAAAAAATTAATTCGATACGCAAATACCCACGTAATAACAATTAACGAAAATCAACTTTATTTCTACATTATATGCGCATTGCAGAAAATACGATAAATTACAATGATCGATTGCAACGTTTGAAAATAGAAAAAGAAGAAAAAAATAATCTTCACGTTTTCTCGAGATCGTTGGAATTGTGTCTCTGATATTCCTTGGTGATCTCTATCTGTTCCTGCAGACGATACAAATTTTCCGCCTTTCGTCGTTGTTGCCTCTCGATGTCTCGAACAACACCGATGTGAAGTTGTTCCCTGGATACGAGAAATTTCATTTACAATCGAAGACACTTACGTTTTTTTTTTGTTCTATTCCTAACCTCAAAAAAACGACATTCATCATTACGTACCTGTCGTATTGTTGTTTGTAATGCACATACGCGATTATTGCTACGCTCGCGGTAAGAGCCGTCGCTAAAATAGCCTTCGACGCGAGAGACATAGTTCAACCCGATGAGGTTACGTATAATTTGCGACTAGACGTGATGAAATATTCTCGCGAGACTATTATTTTTGTCACCCAATCGCAAAGCGTTATCGAACGTCGAACATCCGTGCTATCGAAACGCCCCACAGATTCGATAACTCGTTCATTCACAACGGCGATCGTAAAAAATTTTCAAATCTTTTGCAATCCGTGTGTTACGATAAATCGATAATATCGATTGTCACTGCGTGAATACGAACGAAGAATCAAAAATCAAAAGTATCGTAGTACACGATTTTTGGAACGGTGCCAACTGCGTTTTTTTTTTTCAACGGCTTTGTGTAAACTGTGCTACCCGTAGCAACATAACCTAATTTCATCTCGGCTATCCTCGGTATTCCTCGCCCAACGAACGACGGGGAAGTCCAGGCTTCCTGTTTACCATCCCAAAACTACATCATACGTTTGAATCTGTTCCAATTTTGAGGTTAAAAGTAAAAAAAAAATTTAAAAACCAAAGATATCGAAGCGACAGTTGCGTATTGAGCTAATTGATCGCGCGTTAAAAGCACAAGCTGCTAGCTTCACATACGTGAACAATCGTAAGGTGTTTATTTGTTTCGTAACAATGTTTTATTGACGGAAAGCGAACGATAATCGATTGTCATGAACTTTAAGGTGGTAAAAGTTGAAGCGTCGCACGAGAATAAGGTTAGTCGGAGTTTTGTCATTCGAACACAGACGCAATTTGATTGTTTCAGACGGACGAAGCGACGGATGTGAGATTCAGCAAGACGCTGTCGTATCTGCTGCGCCACGGCGCCGAAGCTGAAGGTCTGGCGGTGAAACCCGATGGTTTTGTCAGAATCGACGATCTTCGAAAGGGAAGACTGGGAGGCTACGGTCTGGACGACTTTCGGCGAGTCGTCGCCCGGGACGAGAAGAACAGATTTACGCTCGTGCGGAGAGACGGTTATTGGGAGATAAGGGCTAATCAGGGCCACAGCGTCGCGTCGGTGACCCAGCTGAATCTGAGCATCGTGTCGAATCCCGACTTTGAGATTATTCACGGCACTTACTTCGGACCTTGGTCGAGCATAAAAAATCAAGGATTGTCTCGGATGGGACGAAATCACATACACTTTGCCAAAGGATTGGACAGCCATCTCGGATTGAGAAAAAACGCTCAAGTTTACATTTACATAAATTACGAAAAAGCCACGTCCGGCGGCTTGGAATTTTGGGAATCCACCAACGGAGTAATTCTGTGCAGAGGCGATCGTCGAGGAACGATAGAAACAAAATTTTTCGACAAAGTCATCGCGACAGATGGAAAAATTTTGTTTCCCGAATCGTGTTAGACGCGTTTGGTGAATCTTTCGCTCGCCGGGTTATTTTTTTTTCATTGGAATAAATAAGAATTTCGAAAATGGCCAAGGAATGCAAATTGTGCGGCCTCAAACTGGAGGCCCACGATTTTGCCAATCACGTTGTCGGTAAGAAACACATGAAAAAATTGGAAGCCGAGAACCTGAAGAAAGGACTCGTAGAAAAGTCCATTTACGTGTCCCACATGCCATTGGGTTTGGCCATGCCGGAGGTCGTTAATTTTTTCACCCAATTTGGCGCCATAGAACGATGCAAACTCGAATCGAATTTTGCTATTATCGAATTTATGAAGAGGTACGTTTATAACAAATTTCACAAATTTATGATTAAATAAATTTCGTCTGATAATTTATTTTCCTTTTTTTTTTTTTTTTTTCACTTCTACAGCGAGCCAGTGAATTTTTTACTGAGCAGACCAATTTGGATGGGAAGTCACAAACTCGATATTAAAAAAAGAAGATTCGTCGAGAATCGTAAGTGACGTTGACATTTTTTTTTTTTTTTTTTCACGCCCAAAGTCGGCAACAGTTGTCGGACGAATAATCGAAAAATTCGTTATTCATTCATCAACGTTTCTAAATCGTAGATAACAGAGCCAAGAAGGAATCCTCGGAACCGTCAAAATCATCGACGGAAATAATATTTGCCGATTTGAAAACAAAACTCGAATCGCAAACAACGTTCGACGGTGAATTCGCCGTATTTTCCGATACGGTCCGACCTAACGAGGACAACGTGGAACACAATTGGAAAAACTTGCATTCGAGTCTGATCGACACTCTGCGACCGTCCTTTCCGCATTGCGAAGTTTTACGTTTTGGCTCGTCGGTCACCGGTTTGGCTTTCAAAGGAAGCGACTTCGACGTTTATCTGGACTTGGGTCAATCGGACAATCCAAAAACTCTGTTCAACGAAGTGAAAACAATGTTGTACAGAAAAAGATCGTTGTTTAAAAACATAGTTCCGATACCAAAAGCAAAAACGCCGATTATAAAATTTTATCACGTACCCACGGGCATAAATTGCGACGTATCGTTGAAAAACGGTTTGGGAGTGATAAACAGTCGTCTGATAAAACGTTTGTTGTCGCTCGACGTGCGAATAAAACCTCTCACGATGATCATAAAATATTGGGCGAAAACTTTCGAACTCACGGGTCCCGGAAAATTCACCAATTACGCTGTAGTCATGTTGATAATTTTTTATCTTCAACAACCGAATGCAAAATTGTTGCCGACGATAGCGGAATTGCGGAGAAACGGTAAACCGGAATTTCGTTGGAACTGGCAAGTGGATTTCGATGAAGAGCGGGTGATTGAACAATCGACCAATCGGAGCACGGTAACCGAACTGGTTCTCGGTTTTTTCCAATTTTATCTCGGATTTCCATTCGAGGATAGACTCATCTGTCCGCTGGACGGTACGGCGCACTCGAGAACGGATTTTGCAAAGTACTGCGCCGATCGAGGAGCTGATCCGGATTTTTTGGCACTCGACAGACCGGTTTGTCTTCAGGATCCCATAGAACTCGACAACAACGTCACCGCCGGAGTTCCCGCAAAATTGCTCGATGTCTTTCTACGTTTTTGCGACACCGGCGTGGAAATTTGTCAACTCGCCGTTCGCACGAATAACAAACCATTTTTGTTGAATCTATACACGACCGTTCCTCAGCCTCTTCGACAAAATTACTTTCACGAAATCGTCATTTCCGCGCGAAAAACTCTTCGAGCTGGATTGGCCCATGATTTCAAAGCCATCGACGACAAAGACGAAAATGACAAATTTTTGGAAAACAATTGGTACAAAATTGCGGAAAAATTGATCGAAGAAACTTTGACGAGAGTATTTAAATTGAAAATTCAACGTACAAACGTTAATCGCGAACCGAAGCAACAAAAAATCGACGCAACGTCGGACGTACATTCGTCGGATGGGGATAAAATTGCGTTCGATTGCAACGGCGATTACAACGTTATTTACGGCAGAAAATCCAAAGGTTCGTGCATCGATCCGAGCCTCACGCAGATCGACAAGGAGGCGCTGCTGTCGGACGAAGTTATTGACAAGCAGAAGGAACGTGGCGTTAGACCCACGAAAATTCATTTTACGTGCGCTATAACGAGAGCGAAAAATCCGGTTAGATTGATTATCCGATTGACCGATCGTGGAAGCGCGAAGAAACAATTTCGACCGCTCGTCGCGTTTATGGACACGAAATTGCCGAGCATTGTTGACAAAGAATTGATACGCATGCTTCAGTACAGTAAAAAATAATCATTGACGATTTTTCGTGCGTGAACTTTTTTTTTTTTTCATCCGGTTATTACACGAAATAATTGACGAACGAGCTGTGAAGTTTTCAATTATTTGTCCATTTGAACGTTTGAACATAACTAGAGATTAATCTGTGATAAGTTATTTGTAAAAATATGTGACCGATACTTCGTTTATCACGGATATACATGTAACGAGTGCATTTAACGTCGGATATGTCATTGGAGTGAGGAAATGGAAACGGAGTATTTAATAAAGTGTGGAGAAATTGTTATGTCTGTGTTCGTTGGTCGGGGGTGGGGGAACGGGGGCATTATTGGGTTCCGATAATTTAAGGCAGTATCCCACAAACTGTAAGAGTCAAAACAAGCCTCAGATATACCATCTCCTGATTGAGGTACGTGGTACTTTGATGTGGCAACGTCGCGTGTTATGATGTCGATTGGTGAGAAAGAGAGAGAAGATGGGAAACAAACGCGCAACGTTGCCATGTCTACTGGATCACGACCAACTCCTCATATAAACTGTATTTCCCCGATGTTCATTTGCTTATTATTGTCATCACAGTCTCCTGATCTCTACTGTCAAGTGCCCAAAATGTTGTCCGAATATTCAACTTGCAGCTCAAGTGTTTTCATTAAAATCTGACGAGGACTTTTTGTATTATATCAAATTGAGCGTGATTCTCCATAAGGCTCCGTGTTAAACGTGTGACAAATAAAAGTGTCGATATATTTTTTCTCGCGCTCCGGAAAGCCGTAAAAATTTAACTGAACCTTTTTCTTATCGATACCTATAAGTATGCCGAGTTTCATGAAAATCTGACGAGGAACTATCTTATGGAGGATTTTATTAAAACCTTAATTAAAACATTTATTTTTCAACTTACCTTTTTCCACTTCAAAAAGGTATTTGCTAACTTCCATTTTTTCTTCTTCTATCGCTCGAAAAATTTTAAGAAGTCAAAGTTGTTTGGTCAACTTTGTTGAGTCAGCAAAATGATACCTTGAAACATCAGAGAGGTTTGGGATTGGAACACACGGCGGCCATCTTGATTCGTTGAACGTTGTATCTTTCGTATCTATCCCCCTCTTGGGCAACAACCCCGAATCGATATTGTTTTTATCACCCGGCTCGTTTTTGGCTCATCGACAATTCATTCTCGTTCATAAGTTTCATGAATTCGACTATGCAACCTAATGATTACCGATCGTGGCAGTGCCGCAAATTACGAAGTCACTGTTTTCCTTCGTTTTTCCGCATCGATCGAAAATCGTGAAAGCGTCACCCGGTATACAACGACATCAACCGTACGATAAGCACAGATGAAGTTCATCATCAACATTGCCAGACACATTGAATCATCTTCGAATAATTGAATCCATTCTAATCTCCTCGATCAGCGTCCCTAAAATAATTTGGGTCAGCGTTCGTGGCCATAGATTGGTCTGCGACGTCTTTCGGCGAGTAATTAATAACAAAAACGCGGCAAAGTCAAATGCAATAATATAAGCTGCATAAGCATTTTGTCATAGACGAGTGATTGGTATTTTTTTCTTCTTCAGGAATTTCTCGAAATTTACGCGAAATCACTCAAAAAAAAAAAAAAAAACGTTTCCAAACAAGTCATGATTTTGTAATGCCACGAAAAAAAATGATTCAACTCATTTTATGATCAAGAGATAATTTAAGTCCCTTATTCGGTTGCAGCTTTTTTTCTTTTCTCTCTTTCACGAAGAAAATCGGACTGCAAGCCGATTAAATGCTGGTCGGTCTAGAAATGAACGAATAATCCGCGAATTAACGTCGATGGTTTTTTTTTTTTTTTTTTTTTTTTTTTTTTTTTTTTTTTTTTTACTATAGAAAGCTAATCAACAAAAGATGAAGATGCGTTTGTTTATTAGTAACCTTATGTAATATCGTTTTCAAATTCTTAATTACAATATTATGTAATAATAATAATAATTAATAATCATAATTAATTAGATAATAATCATAATAATAATTAATAATAATGATAATCATATGTCAATGTATACAGGTTAGATACAATTTTTTTTTCTTTTATCTTCTCATATCTTCATATTGTATGGAGTTTTACGTCTTTTCGTGTTAATAAATCGGTTGGTTTGTTTGTTTTTTTTTTGTTGTTTTTTTTTCAACTTTTCATCTTTCTTTCTCTCATCTTAATTCAATTTTTTCTTTCATTCATTCCTTATCATTTACGCCCTTAACACGGTAACGAGCACTCGACAATCGCGACGGTTACTCGTTTCTCTCACATTGTTCACACATTATTATTATTTTTTTTTTTTTTCAATGTTTCTTTTTTGTTTTTATTATTATTATTGTTTTTTTTTTTCAATAATAATTTCTTATTTTCATTTTCGCAAGAAATTTTCGAACGCCGCTCACTTCGTCCCCGGTCGGAACATATCAGTCGTATTATAGTATATTTTTTTTTTTTTCTGAACACAATGTTTTACAGATGACGTTAGGAAACTTATGTTATTTCACTCTGGCCGCGGCACGTTTTTTTTTTCTACTTCTTTGTTTTTTCTGCTTCATCCGGTTTCTTTTTTTTTTTTTATTTATTATTTTACTTGTCAAACCCATTGAAATCTCAACGACACTTCGAACGCCTCACAATCGAGGCAACGACAACTCCTTCGGACTTGTATCTTCGTTTGTTCGTTTGTTTGTTTTTTTTTTTCGTTTTTATCAAAATGAGATTTTGTATGTTCGACATACCATTTGTAATGAACTGCTTCGTAGATTTATCATTTCCCGACCCCTCCTTCGTATTTTTCTCAGTTTTTTCTTTCATTTTTTTTTTCAAAAGACATTTTTCAGAGACGGTCTAGTTTTAATTACACGGAGAATAGTTGATGCATATTTACAGAAAACCGTATGAAATTGGCGGTCGTTATATCCGACTGTCTCGCAATAATTCGTACGAATAAAAAAAAATATGACTGTTTCGCTGAATCGTATGAAAAAAAAACTTACAATAATAATTAATAATTAATATTAATAATAATAATAATAATAATAATAATAATGAATAATAATGAATAATGAATAATATTAATAACAATGATAATAATAATAAATAATAACGTGGATCATCAGATTCACGATGCAGTTGGGTGTTCTTCGGAACTTGTATTTATAATCATTAACGCGCGTGTTTTTGCCATGAAAAAGATTAAACAAAATATATATATATATATATATACGTGTGTGTATGTGTGTATTTATATATAATTTGGGGGGCTGATGAAAAAATCGTGTGTAACGTGTCTCGGCCAGCACTTGATTATTACATATTCATTCATTTTTGTTGTTGTGGTTGTTGTTCTGCTAATTGGATTGGAATACTTCGCAAGTTCGTCGACAACTGTTGAGTGAAGAACGTCTAGCAAAAAATAATAAATAATAATAATAAAATAAATAAAAATTGAAAGAAAAAAAAAACATTTTCAAAATAAAATTCCTTAAACGATTGTGTTACAATATCTCGCAAACCAAATTAAACATAGTTTTTCAATGTAATTTTTTTTCGTTCTCACATCCACAGCCCAAGCAATCATCTCGAAGCTTCGTAATTTTCTTATTTTTTTTCTTTTCATTTTCTCTCCTTCTCTCGTTGTTGTTGTTGTTGTTGTTGTTGTTGTTGTTGTTAAATCTGTTCGCGACATAGCCATGCAACAAATTCGAGGAAAAAAAATTTGGTACGAAAGAAAACGAAAAAGAAAATTGGTTCGCACAATTTACCGATCAATTGCACCTAAAAATATAGACTTTATCGACGACGTTTGTGACGAGCTGGTCATCTTTTCGTTTTTCTTCTTCTTCTTCACGTTTCTGTTTCGTTATTTATTCGTTAAACAATTCGATTGTTTCTCGACACATGACAAAATCGCAATCTACTTCGTAAATACGAATAAAAAATAAAAAAATGTTCAACGACGAATAAAACACGCAAACGATAATGCTCCGCCCGCCAAATTCGAATCTCAAATTATTCATCCAAAAATCGTAATGTTTCTCAGTTCTGTTACTTTTTCACGATATCGCGTCGAATTATTTCGTTTATTTATTTATTTATTTATTTTTTCCACGCGAGTACGTAAAACGACGTTCGGTCGATCGGAAAACCAATGTTTTCGTTTACGCGTACAATTGTACATTGTGGAAAACGCCGGGCAGCAATTTGGCCGTTTCAGCGATAATAAACTCGATGTTTCTATCTAAATCGTGGTATTTTGTAAAAATTATGTTTCATCAGTCTGCAACTTTAGATATTGATATATTGCAATCGTTTGTTTATTTATTTATTTGAAAAAAAAAAATTGTCATTTACAAAAGGTTTGCGTTCACCTTTCAAAGTCGTAGAAAATCGTTTCAGTTCGGGACGAGCGTGTGCTTTCTCGTGCGAGAATATAACAAACAATTTTAGATCGAAATTAAATAATAATAATAATAATAATAATAATAATAATAATAATAATAATAATAAACTAGAAAATTCTGGAGATACCCGAAATATTTCTAGGTAAAAAAACTCAGAAAAGATCCTGACGAAAACTCCGCTCAAAAACCACACAATCGTCGTCAAAACTTATTTTTTGTTTTTGTTTTTTTAAATAATAAAAAAATTTCTATTTATTCGTATTTAAATTATTTTCTTATTATCGCAATAATTTTTTTGCGGTTTAATTTGTTATTCAAACGATAATACAGTAACGAGTTCATCAAACCACGTGACCGTAAAATCACAAAACAAGAAAGTTTGAGTCGCGAGTTTGAGGCGAAAGTGACGATTTGTAAAAATGTTCGATGTTACCCCCGAACTGCAGCGTACACACTTGGCACGTGTCGCCCACGAATAATTTTACACCCAACTGACAATTTCATAAATCAATAAAAATTGTCCAATGCACTCGGGATTTAACAATTCGAAATACGTAGAATGAATAACATGAAATAAAAAATAAATAATTAGAAAATAAAGAAAAAAATAAATAAAAAGAAATGAAAAAATAAATAATTCGAAACAAAGGAAAAAAAAATAAAATTAAATGAAAAAATAAATAATTCGAAACAAAGGAAAAAAAAATAAATAAAACGAAATGAAAAAATAAATAATTCCAAACAAAGAAAAAAAAATTCAATAAAAAAATAAATAATTCGAAACAAAGATAAATGCGTGTCATCGAGAATGTGTGAAATCAATCGGAACGATCAATGTGATGGGCTGATGATACTACGTGTCATTGATCACTCGCCGGCGGATCATAATGCAGATGGAGTTTCTTCGTTTGTTCTCGTTTTTTTTTTTTTTGTTCTCTTTCTTTTCTCTCTTCATCGACTTGTATAAAAATATGCAAATAATTATTATTATTAGTATGTTTTCATTATTTTTTTTTCGTTTTTTTTTCATTTTTTTTTTTTCAAATCATCACCGCAAAAATAAATTACGGTACGAGACGAATCGGCCAATGAAAATCTCGGCGGTTTACCGTTTTTTTTCTTTGTTTTATGTTTTTTTTTTTTTTCACGCGCGTAAATGGATCTTATCATTGTACGTTTTTTTATTTCTTTCGATGTCCTATCGACGCGACGAATTTTCATTTTTCTTTTCTTCGAAGCGAAAAGACAAAATAAAAAATAAAAAAATGAAAAAAAATGTATTTATTCACGCGAAGCGATCGGCACGTGGAGTTATTTTTATCCGCATATCTCTCTCCCTCTCTCTCTTTCCTCTCTCCCTCTCTCTCTCTTCCTTGTCAAATGCCTCGAACATAGAGTTTTCACACTCCGTCGATTTTTTATAAATTATATTTTCGAACACACATGTGTACCCATGGTCGCGTGTTTATGTGTGTGTTTGAGTGTGTGTACAAGTCCCAGTTGAAGTGTGTGAACCGTTAAATCGTGTCTGGGAGCGATCGATTCCTTTTTTTTTTGTCTTCCTCGATTATTATACGAGTGACGTTCTTTATTTACATGAGCTTACCCTAAGCTGTTAATTTTTTTTTCTTTCATTTATTTCATCATTATTATGTTCTTCTTTTTGTTGTTGTTTGTTTTTCAATCGATGCTACCAATCGTCGTTCAGTCACGGAGCATCGATCCGACCGATTCCACGGCCAATGGGGGAGGAAAACGAATAAAAAAAAAAAAAAAAAAAAAAAACACACCACTTTCGCGATTCAACGATATAATCACCGTCCGTTTTTCACGATCCATATGACACAATTGCGATTGGTTACCATAAAAAAACACATAACTCTCTTTTTTTCAGTCGGGAGTTAAAAAAAAGTTACCAGCAAAAAAAAATAATTTTTTTTTTCAATTAAAATGAATTTTTTTTTTTAAATAAATTGAAATAAAAATAAATTAAAATATGAACAGGCAGTGTATCATCGGACAATACGATTGCGCGTGGAAAGAATTTCAAAATCCGTGAAAAACAAATTTAAAAAAAAATATAATTAAAAAAAATAAACGTTCATTGATTTTTTCTTCTTCTTTTTCAATTTCCTTCTTTCGAACAACATCGTAAATTCCACGAACTCACACGCGAGTCGTCGAGTTCGCTTCGTTCGAATTATCATTCGAACACGTTTATTTTTTTTTTCCAATTTTCGTGCATCAACGGAATAATTTTTAATGTGGGATCAATCGTGAGTGATCGAAAGATTATCGGATTTTCGCGCAAGCATGTTCAATGAATCTGTAACAAACGAAATTAATATTTGAGGCTGGCTCTCTTCGACCATAGTCCCAATCACGTCGTGCAAAACTTTTCGGTGGTCATGTCGTATTTATTCATTCATTTATTTACTGCATCTGTTTTTTTTTTTTTTTTTTTTTCAATTCTTTCAAAATTTATTTTTTCATACCTCCGAATTATTCGTGTTTGTTATTTCGCCACTCATCATCACTGTCCGAATCGCGGAAGTAGCGCAAAAGCGGCGTCGTTAATAAAAAACGGCAAACGAAAAAAAAAAAGTATATATATATATATATAAATAAATCAAATGACAATGCGTTGGAAACATATTGTATGCGATACGCGTGTATTGTTTATTATGAATTACCTAGTTTTTATTTTTTATTCATTTTATTTGTATTTTTATTTTTATTTTTCATTTATTTATTTTTTTTTTCGTATGATTATACCATTCTTGATCAACCTTACATGTTATACTTTAACTTTCTTATTAATGCTTTATGTATAAATATGTATTGTTAAGCCGCGCCGAAACCCTCCCCCCCCCCTTTTGTTTCAAAAGTCATTTTGTTTATATTTTTTGTTGTTTTTTTATTTTTTTTTTCGTCAAATTCGACGGTCGCGCGCTCGCGTCGAGGGTCGGCAACTTCGTATCAGAATATCCCACCCTCTCCCCCCCCCTTTTCGACGCTCGCCCAATTCCCCCATTAAAGTAAATAAAAAGAGTCGAGTTTACATTCTTATTTGTTTTTTTCTTCTTCTTCTTCTTCACCATTTTCTTCATTATAATTAAATGCTAAAACCCTAAAGCTGCACTCTTTTTTTTTTTGTTTGTTTGTTTGTTTATCATTCAACTAGGTGTATTGTACAAATATCTAGCATTCAACGCGACTCTCTCTCTCTCTCTCTCGCTCTCTCTCTCTCTCTCTCTCTCTCTCTCTCTCTGTTCCCCTCTTTGTCTCGGCATTAATAGCTAAATCATTACATTCGTGACATCGTGTATAAAACTCTATTCGGAGTACATGATTACATATTGTTCTATCATCGTCTTATTATTTTTCATCATCTTCGTCATTCACATTATCATTATTATTATTATTATTAATATTATTCATTATTATTATTATTATTAATATTATCATCATTATCATTATTATTATTTATTATTTATTATTATTTTTATTATTATTATTTTTTTTTCATATACGCATTTAATAGTAATAATAATTATCACTTTTTTCGCTCTCTAGGCCACACAGTTTGGATGCCAAGTTTGTTTGTTTGTTTGTTTTTAATTCGCATTTTGTTTTATTTCTTTTCTTTTTTCTTTTTTTTTTTTTTGTTGCATTTCGCTGCATACATCGTCGATCCCGAATGTTTTTTTTTTTTTTTTTATTATTTTTTTAATCGTAAAACTTCATATCGTCGTCTTAAACGCGTACCGACTATAAAAACTGCATTGAATGTCCGTTAATTGTGTCGGGCGGGACCCGAGAGGCCAGCTGGGTTCATCCTCACTAGGCCGTAGACTTGTTCAGACGGTTTTCGAACTTTTTTTTTTTCATTTTTATTTATTTATTTTATTTTTTATTATTTTTTGTTTGTTTGTTTTTTTACTTCACGCGCTCCATCGTTTGTCACACGCTGGTTTATCAACCCTTTGCGCCCAATCCCCTGGGCTAGTCAATGTCGTAAGAAAAAAATTCGAAAAAAAAATAAAAATAAAAAACAACAACAACAACAACAAAAGAACGAAAGAAACGAAAAACGAAAAATAATAATGAATAAATAAAAATGAAAATAAAGAAAACACATCTGGTAATGTTTATCCGTCATTCGTTTCGTAATTATATATATATGGTTTTTTTTTTGTTTTTCGTTTCTAACATGGCGTCGTTGGAGCGTCGTCAAAAGCTCATCGAGTGTTCACGGCTTCGAAAGCTTTTTCTCGGTCATTCGTGAGACAAAATAAGAGAGCGAGAGAGAGAGAAAGAGAGATAGAGATAGAAAAAGAGAAACGTTTCGCTTTTTTCGATTTTTTTTTTCGCCTCGAAATTTTTTCACAAACGTCGTCAGTTTCGATGATCGTCATTGTTCGTCGTCATTATTTATTTTCATCGTTCGAGCAACAAAATTTTCATCGAAGTAACCTCAAATTGAATCGACAACAAAATCTCTCTGTTTCTCTCTCTCTCTTTCTCTTTCTCTCTCTCTTTCTCTCTCTCTCTCTCTCTCTCTCTCTCTCTCTCTCTCTCTCTCTCTCTCTCTCTCTTCGTACATCCGAGTGTGGACCAATCCGCGTCGTTGAATTCTCTCACGTTTTCTCTCGCTCCGATTGCGCCGAAAAAAAAAAAAAAAAAAACCGTCGACTCCGATGTCCGATGACCGTTCGATTGTCGTTTCACATTCCACAATTCCTTCCCCAACTTTTCTCTCTTTCCTCGTGCATTTATTTCATTCATTTGTATTTATCTATCATTCTCAATAATTTTTCATTCGGTCGTTCTTTCGTTTCTTCTTCGTTTTTCACTCGTTTCTTTGTTTGTTTTTTGTTGTTGTTGCTGTTTTTCATTTATAATAATTTTTTCTTTCATTTTAATTCTAATTTTCTTGCATCAATCTTTGTCAAGATTTTTTTTTTTTCGGTATCGGTTAGGTTTGTTTGTTTTTTGTTGTTGTTTGTTTTTCGTTTCTCATTTTTTTTTTTTTTGCTTTCAAACTTTGCTTGGCATTGACTCGACAAATCCGCGGACGAGATTTGTTCAGTTTTTTTCGTTTTCTCTTTCTTTTTTCAATTTATTCAGTTATTCATTTAATTGTTTATTTGTTTGTTTTGTTTCGTTTTGTTTCGTTTTTTTTTTTCGTTTCAGTGTATAGCGACCGGGCTCTGTTGAACGCACACGCCGACCATCGGACTGTCCTCGCGTTCCGGATCGCGTTTGTTCGTCGGATTGACCGCCGACGGTTGTCTGACCATTCCGTGACCGTCGGCGCTCGTGTAACCGTAATTGTAATAATTTTGGGGCTGATGCATCATCGGTGACGTAATCATACCGGGCAAATGCGGTAATCCGGGAAGAATGAGGCTGTTGTAGGAGCCGAGAGAGCTTGGTATCAGGGACGATTGGTTGTCCATGGATTGCATGGACGTGGGGGCGGAAGTCGGCTGGCCGGTGGTCGTCGCTGACCCGGAATAACCGGAATTCGCGGGTCGACGATTGGCCGAGTGACGGGGCGACGATTCGCAATCCATGGGTTGATAAACCGAGCCCGGCAGTGTTGCCGCTTGGATCAAACTGCTGCTCGCGCTTCCGCCGCCAGCGCCACCACCGGCGACGCTTCCACTCACGCTGCCACCGCTTGCGCTTCCTCCGCCGCTTCCGCCGGCGCTGCTTTGCCCTGACATTGTTACCAGTCCTGCGAAAATCAAACATCTTGCGTTAATTTTAATTGGCCTGTCCTGACACGTTTACGGATTTTGCAAATCCGTGTATGTGGATGTGTGTGTGGGTGTGTGTGTGTGTTGATGAGGGTGGTCCTTGATGGGGGTGGTGACGAATTTCGACGAGTGCACCCCTCGGATGGGTTCGAAATGAATGTATGAAAATATGTGCGGAACGACAGCACTGTGGTTCAATGGGAAGACGTCGCTGTAAGCTCGTTTTGTTTCCCATTTGAATAACATGGGATTTTCCGACTAATTGGTTATTATTTTTTTCGAGTTGTCTCTGAGGGGGCGAAAAATTCTTCATTCACACAAATCTATTGTCAATGGATATAACTACTCGTACATTTTTTTACAAGACATAAACACGAATAAATTTCAATTTGTGTTGAAAATCGTTCATCAGTTGTTATCATCGTTCATCGGTTCGCCGTTATCGATGATACACAGATGAGGTCTTGTAAAAAAATGTACGAGTAGTTATAACCATTAACGATAGATTTGTGTGAATGAAGAATTTTTCGCGTCCTCAGGGACAACTCGAAAAAATAATTATCGAATTGGTCGAAAAATTCCGTGTTATTCAAATGGGAAACAAAACGAGCTTACAGTCACGTCTTCTCATTGGACTACGGTGCTAGGGTTTCGCACATATTTTTGTTTGTTCATTTCGAACTTATGTGGGGGGTGCACTTGTCGAAATTCGTCAACAGCCCCATTAAGGACCACCCTAGTGTATATATTATATATATATATATGCACGTTTACGAGGAGTCCAACCCCCCCGACCCACTAAAACCGCAAATTATTTTAAATAAGAAGAAAATGATAAAAAAAACATGGCTATTGGAGGGGTCTTTGGGGTTGGGCTACGAGAAACAAACTTCTAACGATCTACTACGAGGGTTATTTGCAGGCAATTTTTTTTTCAACATCATCACTATATCTCTCACCGGCCAACTTTTTGGTTGTTGACCCTTAGCTGGCGCACGGGGATCGAAAAGTAACCGAGCCAAAATCTAGAACCCAATTCGACACGTTCGTTCTTTTCTTATTGGAACAAATAACCTTTTTTTTTCAACAGTTACTATCGGGCTATTTTTTTGTTTCTTCTGAAAGTAGACTGTTACGATATTATCGGGTTTAATTTTTCGATTGAGATAATGAAAAATGTGGAAGTTTCGAATTTTTTTCGTTTGCTCAAAATCGCAAATTTTGCGGGATTTTTGAACCTTCGACATTTTTTTTTTGAAAAGTAAATATTGTACTTAAAGGAAATAACTCGTGACACCTTTTAAAGGGGGACACGAAAAATGTATGAGAATTTTTTTAGAGTAAAAAAAATGAAGTGATTAATCGTTGCAAGGGTTTTGTCGATCTCGGGGTCAAAGGGACCCCTGTGAGCTGGCTATTTTATACGTCGACGAGTGGGCCAGCTGAGGGTTAACTTGTTTGCTTTATTTCTCTTGTTCTCATTTTCTTTCGCTCTTTCGCTCTTTCTCTCTCGCTCTCTCTCTCTCTTCTTTTATTTTGATAATGCATTGTCAACAAACTGTTGACCACGCCTCAATCTCTCTCAGATTTTACGTTCAACATTTACGTGATCGTGCTACACGTGCTCGAAATTTTGTTGTTTTTTTTTTTTTTCATTTTTTCCTTTTTTCTTTAGATTATTTTTTTTTCTTTCATTCACATCGGTATCGAAAAAAAAAAACACAAACAGAATATTATATCGAACGTAATAGCACGTAAAATGAGAGTTTTGGCATTTGGTTTACATGCTTAGGTACAGAGAACAGTAATGAACCCGAAAAATCGTAAAATTTCATTTTTATCATTTTTGTTATTCATTTCAGCTTTATATATACAAAAGTATTTTTTTTCGGTTATTTATCTCATGTCTTTTCATATATAGATGTCACGAGATTGATTAGATTTTTTTGAGACCCGAATTAGCTCCATTCGTCGATACTTTTGAAGAATCAAAACAAAAAAAATTAATTAAAAAATCGTTTTTTTTTCAAAATACTTTTCTTCAACAAATCGAGTAAAATAGAACGAACGTTCAAACAAAACAAACATTCTACGACAAGATGGGTTTCGAGGGTGGTTGGGGGGAGGGCCGGAAAAGGGGGCAACACAACATTTTCATGACGTACACATTCGTTAGGACAATTTTCAAAGAGTTGATAATCGTCGACGGTCGCTGGTGGGAGAATTGCAGAAGGTATGGTGTAAAATCGTGTACAGTAGTGACACAAGTGGACGAGGTAACGCGTTAACAAGTTCAATCTCCCATCGGCGATGATCAATTTAGCACCTTCGTCGGTGCTCGTTTTATGCAGACGTAGCTAATTGCATGCGTTTGAAACAGATTTAAAAAAAAAAAAAAAAAAAAAAAACGAAACGAAAAAAAAAAAAACGTTGTAGAACAATCCTCTCACTACAAACGATAATTCATTGACACAGATGCATCACGCTCGTTGGATTGGAATACCTTCTTACGATTAAGCTACTTTTATAAAAAAATATACATATACATATATGTATATACGTAACGTTAAAGGTATATTAATATATGCAGCTCGTTCGAGACATAAAAAATGTACAATAAGCAACAACAACAACAACAAAAATGAAACACGAAGATATTCCACCATCAGGGCAATAATATATATATATATATATATATATATATATATATATATATATATATATATATATATATATATATATATAAAAGGCATTCCAACAATTATATGTACTGTTAAATTTGTACCGGGTGTTCTGAATTTGAAAAAGAATAAAAAATATGCCACTGGAAAGACCTGGACAAAAAAGGTATCCATGATTTTTTTTTTTCTTAATTTTCATGAATTCGGTTTTGAGTGATGGTGACTAAAAATTTGCAAGTTCTTATGAAATCATGGAAATTGAAAAAAATTTCAAATCTTTTTACCGGTTGTGGATAGTAAAATGTTTGGAAACCCAATTTTTCGAAAGAAAAAAAAATGAATAAAATAAAGACGAGATTTTGAATCAGAATCACGCGAAAAATCCTGAGATTCCGATGAGTCACGAAAATTGCGTTTGAAAATAAAAAAAAAAAGTTTTTTGGCCCTTGTCCAACATTTCTGGTGATCGGAATTTTTTTTTTCACACGAGGAACGAACGACTTTGCATATAATTGTTGAAATGCCTCATATGTTTGTATAAAATATTTATAAAAAAAATGTATATAAAATAAATGGAATAGATATGGATGCTGGCCGAGTTATATATAATATTACATTTAAATCTAGAGTAACAGGCAGGCAATATCGTCGTCTCTGTCTCGGGAGAGAAAGAGAGACCGCCCGAATCACGGTAAACCAGAGCCATGGGCCTCGCAAAATTTTCAATCCATGGCTCTGTCGAACGGGTTGGAAACATTGCCATTTATTTGTTTATTTATTTATTTATTTTTATTTTTTTTTTTGTTGCAAGCAAGCAAGACTTCGCTCATCACAGCCGAAGCCGGATAAACGTTTTGTTTTTTTTTTAATCTGTTGTTTTTTTTTTTTTTTTTTTGAACGTGAGAGATTGTTAGTCTCGCAATTGTGTTGTATTTTGTTGTTGGTTGTTCTTTTTTTTTTTTTTAAAGGATTGCTTGTTAGACAGAACTTACTTATGTTAGTAAGTAAGATTAGGGTTGGGGCCTAGGACAGGTCGTCGCCGCCCCGCGGATACGACAGTCATCGAGCCACGTACTGTCCCCCCATCATATCTACGGGCAACAACAATTATTTGTTTAGTTTGTGCAGAAAATAAGCGATAACTTCAGCGTAAAAAAAAAATATTTGAAAAAAAAAAGAAAGACACGTCGAAACTATATTTTCGCACTAGCTTTCTCTATCGTTTCTCCCTCTCTTTCTTTTTATCTCTCTCTCACACACACTCACACACACACATACACTTTTCTTCCCTATCGACGGATCGCAATTGAATTTATTAATTTATTTTATTAGTTATGTTTTCTTCACTGTTTCTCGAGTGTCTCGAGTTTTATTGAACAATCACGAGGTGTGGCTCGAAATTCAGAACGAGCAAAGTTTTGGGATGACAATGGTGTTACGAATCGAGAAAAATTCAGAATGACATTGCAGCAAACGTAGAAAATTTCGAACACGCCTACCAGGCGATTTTCAACGTTTTCCGACTTTCGAGCTTTCCCCACGCGTGAGTTATCGGGGTTAGATAAATTTCTTCGGTGACTTTTTTGTAGGAAATTCAATTCTCTACAACATTGTTCATGTGAACTTTTGGTCTGTATAGCGTTGTTTATCCAGCGTTTGGATGGGAAGGTAAAAATGCATCGATTTTCTCATTGTTTTTACCTTCCCGTCCAAACGCTGGATAAACAACGCTATACAGACCAAAAGTTCACATAAACAATGTTGTGGAGAATTGAATTTCCTATAAGAAACGTCGAGGACGGCATCTGTCTAACTTTGATAATCAACGCGTGAGAAAGCTCGAAAGTCGAGAAATGATGAAAACCGTCGTTCGTAACATTGCGCGTTGAAATTTTGACCCTTCTGAATTTTGCTCGTTCTGAATTTTTCCAGCTTCACCCTAAATCACGAATATTCACGATAAATTCGCACATTCGTTATTACACGCGGCCCAATCGTGCCAAGAGCCACTCATGTGTATTTCTTACTTTCTGCACAAATCGAAACGCTAAAAACCAGAAATATTGAATTTTTTTATATATATATATATATTAAAAAAAATGTTTAATTTAATTCTCAGCATATTTGCGACCGTCATATTTTTCAATCATGGATCTTCTTCGCACGATAGTGGCCCGTCGTTCCTATAATATTACAAATTTCGTCACACATTTGTTATTTACAACAAACAAACAAATTATTTTTTTTTTTTTTCAGCGTTTGGCATATTTGTCCGGCGGTGCTTTGGTCGCGATCGCTGAAAAAGCTCGTGGGCTGCGTTGTACTTTTAATAATCTATAACTAAAACGCGGGCGTTGATATAAAAAAAAAAAAAAAAATTAAAAAAATTTAAAAAAAAAAAATTCTATCGACAATGGCACAATTATTAATAATCGTAATTCAGCGGACGAAAAATAATGTGACCGACAGAGTTATGATTGCCAAGAAGCATTTACTCGAACATTGTTCCACACGGACGTTCTGAAAATTTAGTTAGTATTTTTCTCATACTCATCTCTTCTTCTCATGAAAAACGATTGTAACAAATTATCGACGACGTCAAACGTCACCTGATGAATATGTGATTTGCTAGTAATGGATGGCAATAAAACCTATTTATTTGAATATACAGTAAAAGCTCTCAATAGACGAAAATCGAGAGCATAAATGGACGGGATTGGACTAACGCGAAAAAATAGGAAAATAACTAAGTATTGTTGAATTGAGATTTTCAAGGTCTTACTGGACTGATAATCGTGCAAAAAGTTACTCCAAAATGGTCGAATTGTGAATTTACCAATCTAGACCATAGCGTACATGTTTTTAGCCTCACAAATAGCTGAACTAATAATAAATCAACACTCGGTAATGTTAATTTTCCATTTCCAATGATAATTCAAGTCAAATTCGACGATTTTGGCATGTGCTTGACTGAGGTTTTGTCAGTGACTGTACACCTGTTTGCAACTGTTTCAACGGTAACAATTCATGAAAAAAGGCGATATTTCTCATTGCTTTGATTAATTTAACGATAACCACGTAGTCGATTCGTTTGAAACTCAGCGTAATCAATCGCTCGATCCTAAATCTCGATGATACAATATTTTTAATATTCACTGACATTCAGTCTCATTCATTTTGCAACCATCAACTTCTGCACAACCTGTTTTCCCACAAGCCACTGTGTCAAATTCTCGTAAATTCATAAATTGATCTGCCAAATTATTCAGTGACAAAATTCTGAAACAATTCATGTATTATTATTCCAACAAGGAACTATCATTTCTCAAATTTTCAAGAATTTCTGACATTCTTCAATGTGTTTTAGAACTATCGAGAGGTTTTACTGTATCTTCATATTGATAGTCGATGATCAAATGATAATAACTCGAACCAATCGTACATCAAGCGAATGAACACAATAATATTGTCAGTTTCGTAGCTCATCACGGCGCAATTCACAAGTTTTTGTTTTTTTCGACAACGTCACAAATTCGGGACGAAGTTTACGTCGTGATTGGGCCAGATTTTGAGGACTCACCGCTATCCTGGCTCATGGAAGCCACCGCTGGACTTGTGTTAGCACTGTTGGCAGCGGCAATATTGGTGTTGGTCCCCTCGTCGGCCGTTCTCTTGAAGAAATTGTGCTGCAACGCGTAATAAGGCGTAACACGTGTTTTCGGATCAAAGTCCAACATCCTCAGTATGAGATCCTTGAATTTGAGGTAATCGGATATCGAGTGACCGGGTTCGTTCAAACGTCTGCCACCCGGACCCCCGCTCTCGACCCCGAGAATATCGTGTAACCGTCTCGTTCCCGGAAGCTTGTACTTTTTACCGTCCTTGGACTTTTTAAGCACGTATGAACCGTCGGTGGGAACTTTGTCGAAGTACTTTCGCGCTTTGTGCGCTTGGTCCAGTATGTGTTTGGGCGGCATGCCCAACACCTCAACTATTTTGTTCATTTGGTCAACCTGAAAGAGAAAAAAAAAAATTCGATATTTAACGATATTGACATTATACAGGGTGTCCCTGTTTGAAACAGTACGGTCGAATAACTCGTCGGGAAAAGGAGTGACAACGAAATGGGTCGGATGAAAGTTGAAGGGTTCGAAGAGGGACCACTTGGTGCTGATTAAATCGATACTCTCACAGTTCATGTTTTTATGCTGCGAGCATAATGGCAATTTTTTAAAAATGAGAACAATACTTTTGAACCACCTGAAGTTGTTACTTTTTTCATGAAAAATCTATGAGAAATTCTTGACACAGGGTATAGTTGAATTTGTCTCGAAAAAGGAACAACTTCATGTGGTTCAAAAGTATTTTTCCCATTTTAGAAAAAAAAATGTCATTATGCTCGTAGCATAAAAACATGAGCTGTGAGAGCATAGACTTTGTCAGAACTGTGTTTATACATTCGATTCCTACAACTTTCATCCGATCCATTTCGTTGTCACCCCTTTTTTCTTTTTTTCTGACCATTTATTCGACCGCACTGTTTCAAATGGGACACCCTGTATAATCGGAAGAATGATTATTCGTAACGATAAACGTTGGACTAGTGTAATTTTTTTTTATGATTCGTATCAACATTAGCGTCTCGTCTTAGCGATTGTAATCGAGAGCCATGTGTTTACGGTTTTTTTTTCTAAAAATATATTTTTTTTTAATTGTTGAGAATTGATTTTTTTTCAATTTTTTTTTGTCGACTCACCTCGTTGGCCCCGCTGAACAGAGGTTCTCCCGTGTGCATTTCGACCAAAATACAACCGAGACTCCACATATCTATCGCGAGATCGTACGGAATGCCCAGTAAAACTTCGGGCGACCGATAAAACCTAGATTGTATGTACTGGTATATCTGTGAGTGATTGAACAACAACAAATTGGTTAAAAAATTTCGTTCGGTCGACGATTGTCACATTAGCTGGCACACTTGGGTCAAGGAGATCCCAAAACAAAATCGAATCGTCGTTCGAGACAATTATTTGTTTTATTTATTGGAAGGAATATATTTTTTCCAACTGCCACTATCAGATTTTTATTCAAAGCATTCATAGAGCATTTCGAGACTACCCAGTTCGATTCTTCGATTATAATAATGAACAGAATGAGTCACTTTCGATTTTTTTGGTCAAAATCGCCAATTTTCCTTTTTTCAAATTTTATTTATTTATTTTAAAATCAAATATTGAATTTAGACCCAATAATCTATAACACTTGTAGTGAACATGTGAGTACAGATTCCATAACGAAATATCGTACTCGAAACTTTGAACGTGTTTTTTTAAACGATTTTTTTTTTTTTTTTTCAAAACGGCCAACACTTTTAGAGAAAAAATAATTACAAGTTATCAGTCTGAAATTCCTTCGCAATATTCTTCGTTCCTTCATTGACATCTCACTATGATAGCTTTTTATTTCTTCTTTTATCTCGAAAATTTAATATTTTTTCGACAAAAAAACCATTTAAAAAAACACGAAAAAAAATTCGAAAAGATCATCAGCCGTTGCAATGAGCCAACAAGTGTGCCAACTAATTGTACATTATAAATTTTTTAGTTTTTTTTTTTTTTTTTTTGCATCTTTATAAGATCGTCACGTATTTTTTTTTGTTTTTTTTCAACATCTTACCCTCTGTCCGAGTTGACACGAACTTCCAAAATCGACTATTTTAATCGCGCTTCGCTTTGGATTGCACAAGAGAATGTTCTCGGGCTTCAGATCACAGTGTATGATGTTCAATTCCGGGGTGGACAGGAACATTAGGGCGGTACACAGTTGCTGGGCAAACTTCCTCGTAAGGTTCAACGACACCCCTCGGAAATTCGTATTTCTAAGTAGGTCGTAGAGGTTGTAAGACAGCAGTTCGAATACCAGACACAAATGGTTTCGCCACATAAAGTGCCTCTTCAGTTTAACTGTGAACATTGTTTCAACAAACGCACACACAAATGTGAATATAATTCGTTTATTAAAATTCTATTGGGCACATCGTGATAAACGATATCGTACGTTGTCGAAGGATTATCGTCGAAGAATTAATAGCTCACCTATATAGAACTTGTTGTCGGTATCCGCTCTATTCATCATCTCTAATAGCCTAACTTCGATTTGCGCCTGATTGAGGAAGGGCTTCTTGTTCTTGATTATTTTTATTGCCACCTGATTTTGCTCCTCGTGATCGAAAGCCTTAACCACTTGGCCGAAGCTGCCTTTACCTGGGAAAAATATTTTAAAAAGAAAAATTATAATATTTATAATAATTTTTAACAATTTGTTTTTTGTAACCCAAATTGTTTTTTTTTTAATTCTCTCGGATATGACGAAAATAATTTATGTAGCTTGTAACATTTGACACGTTGAGGTCACGACTTCGAATAATTATTGAAGATTTTTAAGTAGTGAAAAATACGATGAGAAAAAAAATTCATGAAATCTGACTTTTTTTACAAAAGAAAAGAAAAGCACAAATTTTGACTTTTGCCATATGGTAAAAAATCCTATACCGTTTAAGTTGGGGTCCAGTAAACCCCGGAGTGACCGCAACGGGTTAAAGTGTCATAAACTTTTTTTTTCCCCATGGTTTTCTTATTTTTTTAATGTGTCACACAATCATACAACATTTCACATTTAAAATCAATAAATTTTAACCATTGTTCCAAAATCTTGTTATGATTATTTGTTTGATAAACTATTGAAATATTTTGAATATTTCATGCTTGGCGAGAAAGAAAACGATAGAAAAAAAAAATTCCATCTTCTCACCTATTAACGAATCGATCTCATATCGATCCAAAAATTTCTCTCCATTCTTGATGATGTAATCGTGGTTGTCATCGTCCCACCCATCGTTGTACAGCTTCCTCTCCTTTTTATGTGACCCATCCTCGCCCTGCATCTGCTGCGCTCTTCTCTTCTTCTTCGCATAATAAACCTTGAAAAACGAAAAAGAAAAAACAAATCCATCATTAAAATTAGATCGAACAAATTCGTTTGAACAATGTGCAACGTCATTTACACGCCAATTTATTTAAAAAAAAAGAAAACAAACAAAAAATGAGTCCATTAAACGTGAATCACGAAAACTCTCAAAATTAAGGACATAAATTTATAACTGCTAAATTATTTAGTAAAAAATTCTGAAATAATTCATGTACTATTATTCCCACGAAAACCATCACTCTTCAAATTTTCAAAAATTTCTGACATTTTTTTTATATCCATCCGTTAATACCTTAATCATCCCCCGCTCCCCCACCCCCCAAAATAGCTCAATCGGGTTTTCCATGTTTTTTTTCACCCTCATTCGTTTTATCGTCATTATCAAATTATCTTTTTTTTCTTTTTTCTTACGCAAAAAAAAACAGCCCCCAACGATTGCTGTAAAAGTGCCATGTGATTCGATAAAAGCCCGTGTCGAGGCACCTTGCCGTCTCCCCCCCTTCCAACCCCCTTTCGCGCCGCCCGCTGTCCCGTGACGTGTCCAAACCCGCGCGGTTCCTGCTCCGCCGCCCCCGCCCGGCGACCGCCGCCGTCGCCCCCATCGCGCCTCCCTCCGTCCCTCTCGCGGACGACTCGGCGTTCCGAGGTGAGGCTCCGATTTGCGGGGGAGACGCGAAAGAGATGACGGGAGAGAACGCGAGAAAGCGCAGAATCCGATCTGCCGCCACCGTCGTAGTCGTCGACGGCTTATGCGCGGTGGTGGGGGGAGGCGGAGGGCGGCAAGGGGAAGAAGGGGAGGGGGGACGCAATCGATATCGTTGCGGCCACGTGAAAATCATGCTGCTCCTGCTTCTCCGTCTGTCCGTCTGTTTCGGTGATTTCACCTGCGTTGACGTTCGATGTAAAACGGGCGATGACAGGACCGCGTTGAAAACAGTTCGATGCAATGAAGAATTGTCCGCGAAATGAAATGCATCCGACCTTCCTGATTGGGTGGGGAGGGGCGCGGTGGGGGAGGGAGAAGAGACTTTTCAAGGGTTCGTAAGATTCGATCGATGATAATTAACCCTAAAAATTGAATAAACTTTTGATTTTAGTTTTTCACCTTCGAACGCGTGACTGGGGTCCCAACGGACCCCACGATTTTCACGAGCATATGGACCAATCCTATGCTGGTGAACGGACTCTCTCAGACACGTGGTTTATTTCGTGGTTTTTTTTTTATGAGGCAGACGATGGTGTACGATGAATCTGATATCATTAAGGGGGCTGATTAACCTAAAAAATCGGATTTTTTTTTTTTTCGTTGGATGATGGATCCAAATTTAAAACCGATTTTATGGTCATTAAATACCTATACGCGGCTATTGTTTCAAATTTTTTCATAGCCCATATGAAGTATCTGAACGTTGTGATAAAAAATTGTGAATTGTAGAAAAAATTGTAATTAACATTGAGACGATGGAAAACCGAAGACTGAAAAAAAAAAAACGAAATAAATCAGCGAAGTATAATTTTTTCGAATCTCGTGCGTGGGGGTGCGTTCGGACCCCAGTCATGAGTTCGGGGGTGAAACGGGGAGAAACGTTTGACCGTCCAGAGTGATCGAATAATGATGGGGAGAGTACTCGAGGCGAAAATTAAAATAAAGGGATATCGTCGAAGAAGAAGAAGAAGAAGAAGAAGAAGAAGAAGACGAATGTAGGGAGAAGTGAGAAGGGTGGAGGGGGTATGATAAACGAATGCCAGACGCAGTGAAGAGCGGATGGCACGCGTCTCTCTCTCTCTCTCTCTCTCTCTCTCTCTCTCTCTCTCTCTCTCTCTCTCTCTCTCTCTCTCTCTTGGGTTGCTCTTGTCTCGTGTGACGTATCGGCCAACCCGCTACTACTCCATCGGTCAACGACTCTCCGTCGCAACCGTCGCTCTCTCTCTTTTTCTCTCTTTCTCTATATATATATCTCTCTCTCGCTTTTCGCGGTATAGCGCAAGTACAGCCGTTTGAGGGCTCGTCTCTTTTTCTCTCTCTCTCTCATTCTCTCATTCTCTCTTCGCTCCGTCTCTCTCTTCCTCACGCCCTCTTCGTCTTGGTCTCGTTCGTCCACCACCGCTGCTCACCCTCGATCTTCGTCGCACAGCTTTACTCTCCCAATGGATACTCTCTCCCTCTCTCTCTCTCTCTCTCTCTCTCTCTCTCACCCTCAACCATCGTTCGTCTCTACTTTTGTCTTTGAGCACCTTCCTCGTCGCACTTTCACCGATCATCTCATATTTATAGAATTCAACGAAATTCTACAATTTTGCAATGCAAATTGTTGTTGTTGTTGTTTTTTGTTGTTTTTTGTTCGTTCTTTCTTTTAATTTTATCGGAAAGTACGATAGCACGTTTTTTTTTTTTTCAATATCGGTACGAAATTGTTGATTTGCGATTTTCATTGGTTCGGATGACAAAAATTAAAGAGAAACAAAATTTTAATAAAAACGTTTAAAACGATCGACGTTCAGCTTTTTTATTTTGGTTCAATCAATTGCGATTTTCATAAATCTTATGATTCATTTATGAGTATTTTACCCCCCAATCGACGTTTTCAATTTATCCAAATAAATACATATAGAGTGTAAATATTCGAGATGACGAAAATTAAGACAAAACACAGAAGAAAAAAACATAAAAAATCAACGACGTGTAATTTAAAAAAAAATTGTTTACCATATTGACTGAAAAAAAAATGTGTTACATCCAATTGAGTTGTCATCAAACTCACGAAATTAGTCCATTGCATTTCGAGACTCCCCCGGCTCTCGATAACAAAGCTCAAAAAATAAAAATTACATAAAAAAAAAAACATAAGCTTCGATCCAGTAAAATAGCGAGATAAAGATGAGAGAGACGAAAACTCTTGCGTCTCACGAGAGATCGAGCTTTATCGCGGGAGGAAGGGGTGGGGGCTGGTTTGGGGAACGGAAAAGATGGGAGAGCGACGAAGAGGATTCTTGCAAAGCTGAGTGGCTCTCTTCCATTCAAGTAACTCGGGGTCCTCGGAGACTCTCGGAGAGCCACCGGAGGAGAGAAAAGAACGGGCTTTTGCCACAAGCGGTTGTAACCGTGTAGAGCTCGTGGAGCCGAAGGGGAGGGGGGGGGGGAGAAGGGGGGGGGGGGAAGCACCGGCAAAAGTACAAGAAGCGTGCACGACCGCAAGCACCGTTGGCCAGTGCGTGAAACGAGAAAGAGAGAAAAAATAAAGAGAAAGAGAGAGAGAGAGAGAGAGAGAGAGAGATTTTGATTCTTGATTTAATTTGTTTATTATGCCATAGTCGTAACTTTAGTCAATAAATAAAATATCATAACAAGATAACAATAATTCAAGAGTCATAAATAATACCAAAATAATAATTAATTATATAAAACAATAATAGTAATCATAATAATAATAAGACTAATAATAAACTGAAAAATATAAAAATATAAAAAACAATGAAGAATCAACGTAATATGAAAACGATAATTAAAGATGATAATAATAAGTTGATCGAAAAAAATAATAAAAATAAATAAATGATAATAATAAATAAAAATGAAATAAACTAAAAATAAGAGAGAGAGACAGAGAGAGAAAGAGAAAAAGAAATAAAGAGCTCACTCTTTATCTCTTTTTCTCTTTCTTTCAGAGCATCAGCGCGAAGAGTTTGCGAGAGAGAACGCTCGGAGAGGAGCACAGCAATCGGCTCGACGAAAATCGCACGGTAGAAACACGACGATAGACGCCGCGACCTACCCCAAAAGCGAGCGCGCGGCGCCGGGCCAGCAAGAGCAGCGCGCCCGCGTTTCACGTGACCCGTTTGGCCCGATTCGGGGGGGGGGGGGCGTAGGGGGCGGCAACGACGGTGGCGCCGTCGACGGCGGCGGCGGAGGCAGCACCGTCGTTCGCTCGCCCTCGCGCACGCGCTCTCGCGCGTCCTCTTCCTCGCTATCCGAGGCACCGGTGCACCAATCTTCGTCCGGAAGTTGCACACGGGGGTTACGCTTGGCCCCTCCGCAGCTTTTCGGATAATCTCCCACCCCCTCCACCCCCGCCTCGTCTGATAGCTGCGCGTTTTTTTTTTTAAATTCGATCTACGTCGGGATAATTAACGCATAGAATAATATGCAGAACGATACCCCAAGTAAAAAAATTATATGTAATCTATATATGGGATTGGGCATATATAGTTTATACATAGACTATATATAGTCTATAAATCATAGTCATAATCTATAAATCTATAAGTCTATAAATAATCTATACATAGTTTATATATAGACTATATATAGTCTATAAATAATCTATATATAATCTAGATATAAACTATATATGCCCAATCCCATATATAGTTTATATACAGACCATATACCATTTTTTTACTTGGGACGATATTTGTTATCTCGACAAACGCTTTACGGAGAGCGAACCATGAATATAGGCAATTAATTGAAATTAAATAAAATAAATAAAATAAATAAAATAAATAAAATAAATAAAATAAATAAAATAAATAAAATAAATAAAATAAATAAAATAAATAAAATAAATAAAATAAATAAAATAAATAAAATAAATAAAATAAATAAAATAAATAAAATAAATAAAATAAATAAAATAAATAAAATAAATAAAATAAATAAAATTTAATTGATTAATTAATTTTTTTTACACGATTCAAGATATCATGGTTATCGCAAGAGTCGCTTTCATCCCCCCACCCCCTCCCCCCGTCAGTCTCTTGTACCATCTCCTTAGCCGATCATCTCCGTACGAAAGTGGAGTCGGGAAGGTCGCGTGGGTGGCGCTCGCGAACCGGTATTAGCCGATGCGGCCTACGGAATTCAAATGGGTTTTGCCGTTGCTTGTTTGCGCGTCGAGTAGATGAGGGGGTGGGGTTAGAGAGGGGGGCATGACGATATAAAGAGAGCCGGAAGAGTGAGCGAGACAGGACCAGACCGAGAAAGCCAGAGAGAGAGAGAAGAGAGATCGATTGATGGATTGATTGATTATTTATTTATCATGCCCTCGTAATACTTTCGAGCAATACACACGCGTT